>CALYDF020002417.1:0-22769 GCA_944474145.2 Dicrocoelium dendriticum | reverse complement strand
ATTGTTTGCTGATGACCTTAAGCTATGGAATGTTGTAAATGTTCCTGGGGGTTCTGAGGCCATACAGCGTGCACTGGACAGACTCTGGGACTGGTCTACTTTGTGGCTACTGCCCATAAATCAGGCTAAGTGTTCCGTCCTTCGTATAGGAGCAACTTTCCCGCCTTCGAGCTACGTACTCGGTGGGGTCGAACTCCCCCTTGTCTCCAACCAGATAGATCTAGGTGTCGTTCATTCCTCGTCTTTGCATTCTGGTGACAACTGGAAGAAGGCCGCTAGTAGGGGTTTCAGAATGTTGTGGTTAATACGCCGTTCTTTCGGGGTCTTAACTGCCGACATATTTGTGAAGCTATTCTCAGCTTTCGTTCGGCCCCATCTGGAATACTGCGTCCAGGCTTGCGCGCCCTGCCTTGTTCGGGACAAAATGGAGCTTGAGAGGGTTTTGAGAGTAGGTACCAAATTGGTCGAGGGGTTACGGGGGCAATCGTACCCCGAGCGTCTACTTAGCTTGGGTATGTATTCAATGCACTACCGACGGCTTCGAGGAGACCTAATCCTTACTTACCGCATTTTAACAGGGAAGGTTGGGCCGGACTTGCGCTGGCTATTTAGCCCGGCTAGGTTGCCTTGTCTTCGCGGTCATCCCATGAAGCTACACAAGCCGCGTTCTGACAGGATCAGGACGGAAACTCGGTTATCGCGTAGAGTTATCGAGCGCTGGAACTCGCTTCCAGAAAATGTAGTCAGTGAACCTACGGTTAAGGGTTTCGAGCGTCAGTTAGACGCTCTTGGGTGGCAACACGAAACCTTTCCCTTCTCCTGACCATATCCATCTTCAAACTTTCAGTTCTTATCCTGTCATTCTCTTCACTCTTTGGTGTTATCCTTCATTTTAATGACTTTCATTCCCCTTTACCTTCCATTTACTTTCTACTTCTTTCTTACTTCACGTAACCTACACAGCGCGGACTGCTAGTGCAGGGAACGTGGGCAGTAGTTGGTTGATCAGGGTGTTTCGGGTGTTTCGTTTTAGATCTATCAAGAACTAACACCTTATCATTTGCTGGCTCAACGATTTGCTCAAGAAGGTACACTCAAGGGATTTTCCTATCGTTCCAGTCCATCTGAATATGAATCTGAATCTGACCCTTGATGAAGATCAGCTAGAATAGTGGCTAATTTTTGACATGTAAAATTGGCCTGGACAGACTGTGTTCCGGTACACCAGGCTAAATGGTGATGCGTTCAGGTCAGGTCAGGTCAAAATCCGTGGACGATACAGGCTTCCGCCTAACGAGCGTCCAGCTTCTTGTACCGGTAAGCGAACCAGAGCCCCCGGCACTTCGACTTTTGATCGCCTCTCCTTGCCTCTGCAAAAAGAAATGAAGCAAAAGCGAGAGCAATCTTTGCTTTTACAAGGATCAACATCGGATATCAATGCGAATAAATTGGATAGGATTATATTAATTCCGGAAAAATACGCGGCCAGCACCTGTCTAGGCCTGCTTTGAAGGCAACCACAGTCTCACAATCCATTAGTTCCGAAGGCAACTTATTCCAGTTGCGCACTACACGATTCGAGAAGAACTTAGCCCTGACGTTCAGTCTAGCCCTCTGCTGTTTGAGCTTCAAGCGATGTCCACGCAAGCGTTCAGAATCAGCCAGCTCAAATAAATCAGAGGGCCCGATGGCACTGAGGCCCTTCATGATCTTAAATGTTTCTATCAGATCGCCTCTCAGTCTACGCCGTTCAAGGGAAAACAACCCCAGGCTCTTTAGGCGATCTTCATACGGCTTCCCCCGTTGACCTTCAACCATCCTGGTTACTAGTCTTTGAATCTTTTCCAGGCAAAGAACATCACCACGGAGATGGGGCGACCAAGCTTGAACACAATACTCTAAGTGTGGCCTAACCACTGCTTTGTATAGTGGCATGAACACTTCTGGCTTGGTATTACACAGAGCCCTCCTGAGGCGAAACAATTCTCGTCGCGCTTTGTTGGCGGCGTATCGACATTGCATCGAAGGCTTGAAGCTGCTCGTCATGATGACTCCTAAATCGCGTACCTGAGTAGTGCATTTTAAGGGGAAGCGCCCAAAGGAAGTCTGAACTGCAAGTACGTCTCTACTAGTGGTCAGAATTTGGCACTTGCTTGCATTCAAGGGCAAGTCCCATTGCTTCGACCAGTTGACCACACTGATGATATCCTTGGCCAGTGTTGCACGGTTGCCCCTGCTGACTAGTTTCAAGTCATCCGCAAAGATATCACAGGGGTCTTCAATAAGAGGAGCCAAGTCGTTTATAAACATAAGAAACAAAAGTGGACCTAGCACCGATCCTTGGGGTACTCCACTGTAGGCCACGCCCACACTAGAACTCACATCACCGATTCTAACTCGAAACGTTCTCCCATATAAGAATTCTGACACCCAAGACAGAAGTCTAGGATGCACTCCGAACCATGCTAATTTTTCAAGTAGGAAACGGTGATTTACTGAGTCGAAAGCCTTGCTAAAGTCAAGATAGCAGACTTCTACCGGAATCCCGTCGTCAAGACATCGAGTAATCTCATCGAGGAAGCACAGTAGATTAGTCAGGCACGACTTCTTTTTAATGAAACCATGCTGCTCTGCTCTAAGTAGGCTGTGTTCCGCCAAATGCTCACAAATCCGGTTTCTTATAAGCTTCTCTAAACACTTGAGCAAAACACAGGTTAGACTGATGGGTCTGTAGTTAAGGGGCTCCGATTTGGAGCCACCCTTGTGAATCGCAACTATGGCTGCTTCCTTTCAGTGTCGTGGCAACTTGCATTCCTGGAGCGACAAGTTGAACAGCTCCAGAACAGGATGTTGAAGGATGTCAGCTAGTGGCTTGACTATTGCCGGATGTACATCGTCAGGACCGGCTGATTTGAAGGGATTCAAGTTAGTCATCACAGTAAAGACCTCTTGCGCAGTCAGCACGATGTCCTGCATTATATAACTGCTGACACAGTGTGGCTGCAATGGTGCAGCACATCCATTGTCGCTCCTATGAAGATTCTGAAAGACTCTTAGCAGCATTTCAGATTTATCTCTGGCTTCCACAGCTTGGCTGCCATCTTCCATAATTAGACACCTAACGTCCCCAACGTCGTCGTTCACAACTGGATTTGGTGTAGAGGTGAATGGGTCGCTTTGTGCTTAAGTATGTACAATAAATGGTAGTTGGTAGGATTAAATATTTGTAAATTACACCTTCATTCACCGCGATTTCAAAAGAATACAAAATTTGCAATCATCAAACAAGAGATGCACACCACTTATCCACGCAAGTACGTTACTGCAGGCATTCAGATTCAGATGGACTGGAACGATAGGAAAATCCCTTGAGTGTTCCTTCTTGAGCAAATCGTTGAGCCAGCAAATGATAAGGTGTTAGTTCTTGATAGATCTAAAACGAAACACCCGAAACACCCTGATCAACCAACTACTGCCCACGTTCCCTGCACTAGCAGTCCGCGCTGTGTAGGTTACGTGAAGTAAGAAAGAAGTAGAAAGTAAATGGAAGGTAAAGGGGAATGAAAGTCATTAAAAGGAAGGATAACATCAAAGAGTGAAGAGAATGACAGGATAAGAACTGAAAGTTTGAAGATGGATATGGTCAGAAGAAGGGAAAGGTTTCGTGTTGCCACCCAAGAGCGTCTAACTGACGCTCGAAACCCTTAACCGTAGGTTAACTGACTACATTTTCTGCAAGCGAGTTCCAGCGCTCGATAACTCTACGCGATAACCGAGTTTCCGTCCTGATCCCGTCAGAACGCGGCTTGTGTAGCTTCATGGGATGACCGCGAAGACAAGGCAACCTAGCCGGGCTAAATAGCCAGCGCAAGTCCGGCCCAACCTTCCCTGTTAAAATGCGGTAAGTAAGGATTAGGTCTCCTCGAAGCCGTCGGTAGTGCATTGAATACATACCCAAGCTAAGTAGACGCTCGGGGTACGATTGCCCCCGTAACCCCTCGACCAATTTGGTACCTACTCTCAAAACCCTCTCAAGCTCCATTTTGTCCCGAACAAGGCAGGGCGCGCAAGCCTGGGGACAAATTCAACGCTAGTCAACGCGGCCTCACGTACAAAAGCCCCTGCATACTGTTCCCCAAGTACACGAGCCTTATCTGAGTCCGCATACGCACGAGTTCCATCGGCCCTCATCAAAGTTGGGATTACCGAAGTTGAACCACAGCGTCTCTTAACATAAGCGAAGAATTTCTTCGGATTTTCCGAAGCTCCGTCAGCCAATTCCTTTTCGTACACCAGCCGAGCTTTCCTTAAGTGTTGTTTACACCTATTTCTAGCCTCGCGGTACCTAGCGTAGGTGCTGGTTGGTGGAGCCGCACGGTAGGTCCTCCAGCACCTAGAACGCTTCTGGAGCAGGTGCTTGCCAGTGGTATCTATCCACGGCGGCCGCGCCCGTGTCTCCTTTCTCTTCGCAAGCGGGATGTAGGGAGTAGACACTTCCGTGAGATAAGATTTAAATTTATCTCAGGCCGCCTGAACCGTATCAACCACCGAGATTTCGCAACGCATCCCAGCAGCCTTGGTACGTATTGCCTGATAGTTAGCGTAGAGTCATCGAGCGCTGGAACTCGCTTGCAGAAAATGTAGTCAGTTAACCTACGGTTAAGGGTTTCGGGCGTCAGTTAGACGCTCTTGGGTGGCAACACGAAACCTTTCCCTTCTCCTGACCATATCCATCTTCAAACTTTCAGTTCTTATCCTGTCATTATCTTCACTCTTTGGTGTTATCCTTCCTTTTAATGACTTTCATTCCCCTTTATCTTCCATTTACTTTCTACTTCTTTCTTACTTCACGTAACCTACACAGCGCGGACTGCTAGTGCAGGGAACGTGGGCAGTAGTCGGTTGATCAGGGTGTTTCGGGTGTTTCGTTTTAGATCTATCAAGAACTAACACCTTATCATTTCCTGACTCAACGATTTGCTCAAGAAGGAACACTCAAGGGATTTTCCTATCGTTCCAGTCCATCTGAATCTGAATGCCTGCAGTAACGTACTTGCGTGGATAAGTGGTGTGCATCTCTTGTCTGATGATTGCAAATTTTGTATTCTTTTGAAATCGCGGTGAATGAAGGTGTAATTTACAAATATTTAATCCTACCAACTACCATTTATTGTACATACTTAAGCACAAAGCGACCCATGCACCTCTACAACAAATCCAGTTATGAACGACGACGTTGGGGACGTTGGGTGTCTAATTATGGAAGATGGCAGCCAGGCTGTGGAAGCCAAAGATAAATCTGAAATGCTGCTAAGAGTCTTTCAGAATCTTCATAGGAGCGACAATGGATGTGCTGCACCATCGCAGCCACACTGTGTCAGCAGTTATATAATGCAGGACATCGTGCTGACTGCGCAAGAGGTCTTTACTGTGATGACTAACTTGAATCCCTTCAAATCAGCCGGTCCTGACGATGTACATCCGGCAATAGTCAAGCCACTAGCTGACATCCTTCAACATCCTGTTCTGGAGCTGTTCAACTTGTCGCTCCAGGAATGCAAGTTGCCACGACACTGGAAGGAAGCAGCCATAGTTGCGATTCACAAGGGTGGCTCCAAATCGGAGCCCCTTAACTACAGACCCATCAGTCTAACCTGTGTTTTGCTCAAGTGTTTAGAGAAGCTTATAAGAAACCGGATTTGTGAGCATTTGGCGGAACACAGCCTACTTAGAGCAGAGCAGCATGGTTTCATTAAAAAGAAGTCGTGCCTCACTAATCTACTGTGCTTCCTCGATGAGATTACTCGATGTCTTGACGACGGGATTCCGGTAGAAGTCTGCTATCTTGACTTTAGCAAGGCTTTCGACTCAGTAAATCACCGTTTCCTACTTGAAAAATTAGCATGGTTCGGAGTGCATCCTAGACTTCTGTCTTGGGTGTCAGAATTCTTATATGGGAGAACGTTTCGAGTTAGAATCGGTGATGTGAGTTCTAGTGTGGGCGTGGCCTACAGTGGAGTACCCCAAGGATCGGTGCTAGGTCCACTTTTGTTTCTTATGTTTATAAACGACTTGGCTCCTCTTATTGAAGACCCCTGTGATATCTTTGCGGATGACTTGAAACTAGTCAGCAGGGGCAACCGTGCAACACTGGCCAAGGATATCATCAGTGTGGTCAACTGGTCGAAGCAATGGGACTTGCCCTTGAATGCAAGCAAGTGCCAAATTCTGACCACTAGTAGAGACGTACTTGCAGTTCAGACTTCCTTTGGGCGCTTCCCCTTAAAATGCACTACTCAGGCACGCGATTTAGGAGTCATCATGACGAGCAGCTTCAAGCCTTCGATGCAATGTCGATACGCCGCCAACAAAGCGCGACGAGAATTGTTTCGCCTCAGGAGGGCTCTGTGTAATACCAAGCCAGAAGTGTTCATGCCACTATACAAAGCAGTGGTTAGGCCACACTTAGAGTATTGTGTTCAAGCTTGGTCGCCCCATCTCCGTGGTGATGTTCTTTGCCTGGAAAAGATTCAAAGACTAGCAACCAGGATGGTTGAAGGTCAACGGGGGAAGCCGTATGAAGATCGCCTAAAGAGCCTGGGGTTGTTTTCCCTTGAACGGCGTAGACTGAGAGGCGATCTGATAGAAACATTTAAGATCATGAAGGGCCTCAGTGCCATCGGGCCCTCTGATTTATTTGAGCTGGCTGATTCTGAACGCTTGCGTGGACATCGCTTGAAGCTCAAACAGCAGAGGGCTAGACTGAACGTCAGGGCTAAGTTCTTCTCGAATCGTGTAGTGCGCAACTGGAATAAGTTGCCTTCGGAACTAATGGATTGTGAGACTGTGGTTGCCTTCAAAGCAGGCCTAGACAGGTGCTGGCCGCGTATTTTTCCGGAATTAATATAATCCTATCCAATTTATTCGCATTGATATCCGATGTTGATCCTTGTAAAAGCAAAGATTGCTCTCGCTTTTGCTTCATTTCTTTTTGCAGAGGCAAGGAGAGGCGATCAAAAGTCGAAGTGCCGGGGGCTCTGGTTCGCTTACCGGTACAAGAAGCTGGACGCTCGTTAGGCGGAAGCCTGTATCGTCCACGGATTTTGACCTGACCTGACCTGAACGCATCACCATTTAGCCTGGTGTACCGGAACACAGTCTGTCCAGGCCAATTTTACATGTCAAAAATTAGCCACTATTCTAGCTGATCTTCATCAAGGGTCAGATTCAGATTCAGATGGACTGGAACGATAGGAAAATCCCTTGAGTGTTCCTTCTTGAGCAAATCGTTGAGCCAGCAAATGATAAGGTGTTAGTTCTTGATAGATCTAAAACGAAACACCCGAAACACCCTGATCAACCAACTACTGCCCACGTTCCCTGCACTAGCAGTCCGCGCTGTGTAGGTTACGTGAAGTAAGAAAGAAGTAGAAAGTAAATGGAAGGTAAAGGGGAATGAAAGTCATTAAAAGGAAGGATAACATCAAAGAGTGAAGAGAATGACAGGATAAGAACTGAAAGTTTGAAGATGGATATGGTCAGAAGAAGGGAAAGGTTTCGTGTTGCCACCCAAGAGCGTCTAACTGACGCTCGAAACCCTTAACCGTAGGTTAACTGACTACATTTTCTGCAAGCGAGTTCCAGCGCTCGATAACTCTACGCGATAACCGAGTTTCCGTCCTGATCCCGTCAGAACGCGGCTTGTGTAGCTTCATGGGATGACCGCGAAGACAAGGCAACCTAGCCGGGCTAAATAGCCAGCGCAAGTCCGGCCCAACCTTCCCTGTTAAAATGCGGTAAGTAAGGATTAGGTCTCCTCGAAGCCGTCGGTAGTGCATTGAATACATACCCAAGCTAAGTAGACGCTCGGGGTACGATTGCCCCCGTAACCCCTCGACCAATTTGGTACCTACTCTCAAAACCCTCTCAAGCTCCATTTTGTCCCGAACAAGGCAGGGCGCGCAAGCCTGGACGCAGTATTCCAGATGGGGTCGAACGAAAGCTGAGAATAGCTTCACAAATATGTCGGCAGTTAAGACCCCGAAAGAACGGCGTATTAACCATAACATTCTGAAACCCCTACTAGCGTCCTTCTTCCAGTTGTCACCAGAATGCAAAGACGAGGAATGAACGACACCTAGGTCTGTCTGGTTGGAGACAAGGGGGAGTTCGACCCCACCGAGTACATAGCTCGAAGGCGGGAAAGTTGCTCCTATACGAAGGACGGAACACTTAGCCTGATTTATGGGCAGTAGCCACAAAGTAGACCAGTCCCAGAGTTTGTCCAGTGCATGCTGTATGGCCTCAGAACCCCCAGGAACATTTACAACATTCCACAGCTTAAGGTCATCAGTAAATAATAGGGATGATACCCCAAGCTCTCCAGGAAGATCGTTTACGTAAATGGAGAATAGCATCGGTCCAAGGACCGAACCCTGTGGGACACCACTAAGGACCGCTTGCTTAAAGGATAAGCTGCGACCCACACGTACACACTGCTCTCTTCCCTGCAAAAACGCAGATACCCAGTGAAGGGCGCGGCCAGATACGCCGTAGGACCTCAGCTTATGTGATAGCCTCAAGTGGGGTACCTTATCAAATGCTTTCGAGAAGTCTACGAAAAGCACATCCACCACGTGGCCATTGTCCACTGCCTCGGCCCAAACTTCACGAGCAACCAACAAATTCGTCAAACATAAAAATCCCTTCCGGAATCCATGTTGTGCACTACTGAGCAGATTAAATCTATTCAGGTGACATTCCAACGAATCTCTCACCAGCTTTTCAAGCAGTTTGACCACGACGCTAGTCAGACTAACTGGCCTATAATTGGCTGCCAGGCTCCTGTCGCCATTTTTGAAGATAGGACAGATGACAGCCTCCTTCCATTTGGAAGGTCATGTACAGGTGTCAAGTGATTTCTGAAACACCATCGTCAGCGGTCCACTTAGTTCCCCCGCCAACTCATGCAGAAGCTTCGGGTGAATTGAATCAGGTCCAGCTGCTTTGGAAGGGTTCAGTTCCTGCAGCAGTTTAAGGACTTGCGTTTCCACCACAGTAAACTCAGCTAAATAAGAACCATCAGGTACTCTGGGGACAAGTTCAACGCTAGTCAACGCGGCCTCACGTACAAAAGCCCCTGCATACTGTTCCCCAAGTACACGAGCCTTATCTGAGTCCGCATACGCACGAGTTCCATCGGCCCTCATCAAAGTTGGGATTACCGAAGTTGAACCACAGCGTCTCTTAACATAAGCGAAGAATTTCTTCGGATTTTCCGAAGCTCCGTCAGCCAATTCCTTTTCGTACACCAGCCGAGCTTTCCTTAAGTGTTGTTTACACCTATTTCTAGCCTCGCGGTACCTAGCGTAGGTGCTGGTTGGTGGAGCCGCACGGTAGGTCCTCCAGCACCTAGAACGCTTCTGGAGCAGGTGCTTGCCAGTGGTATCTATCCACGGCGGCTGCGCCCGTGTCTCCTTTCTCTTCGCAAGCGGGATGTAGGGAGTAGACACTTCCGTGAGATAAGATTTAAATTTATCCCAGGCCGCCTGAACCGTATCAACCACCGAGATTTCGCAACGCATCCCAGCAGCCTTGGTACGCATTGCCTGATAGTTAGCACGCCATATGTTTGGAAATGGCTTAGCAATGCTCTGGTGACGCCTGGTCAGACCACACCTGAACGATAAACAAACATGATCACTAGCACCTAAGGGAAAGCCGTAAGTGATGTTCCCTACAAAGTCTAGTGACTTGGCAAACACTAGATCCAAAATAGACTGGAGTTGGGCGTCCATGTACCTAGTGGGGAGGTCCACGAACTGATACAATGGTACTTGTAGCGTAAGCTCAAGTAGATCTGCCCCGAAAGTACCTTCTGCCGAGTTGCAAAAAAGATCCGCCCAGCAAACTTCTGGTAGGTTGAAATCCCCCAGTATCAAATACCTGTTTGCGGATTGGGAGCGAATAAAGTCAAGCACCTCTTTGGACGCACGTCCAGGGCTTCTATACACAAGTACGACTGTAAGTTGAGCTGAGGAAGTGTTAATCACTACCGACAGCGCTTCAACAGTTTTATCTGCCGTCTGAAACATGTAGGTGCGTGGAACGTCAAGTTCACACCTAACGTAAAGCGCAACGCCCCCGCCTTGTCGGCCAACGAAGCGATTACATCTAAATAGTGCGTAGCCAGGCAGATGTACTTCACCGTCCGTGATGTCTTGAGACAGCCACGTTTCAGTGAATACAAGTATATCGGGATGAGACCCATCTACAAGCAGACCTATCTCGCACAAGGCAGGAGGTGATCCCTGCCAATCTTGGAGGAACGCTTTGCATTTCCATGGTGCAAAGCAAAGCCCGAAGCTTCTGACAGCCAGTGCTGATCTGGCCAGCGCGGTTTGACACGTCTGGGAACTGTCACAGATGAGGGCTGTCGTCTTCATACCCTCAGTCAAGAAGTCCTTCTCCTGGGAGTAGCTCCGCACGTTCCAAGTCGTGTCCTCTAAATGCAGTCTCCATGACTTCGTCAATAGCGGACTTGAAGAGGAAAGATGACACCTGGCATTCTCGTCTCACACCGCTGGAGATATTGAAGGGTGGCGACAGCTTGCCGTAAGCCCTCACTCTGCCCGTGCTAGGCGCGTGTAATGCTTGGGTAATATTTACATATTTATCGGGCACACCTTTCAAGTTCAAGTTCAGTTGGGACCGGAACGATTGGATAATCCCGTCAATGTTCCTTCTTTTGCGTATCGTTGAAAAGCCTAAAACAAAGACCGCATCACACCCTATCCAACCAATTAGTGCCCACATTTTCCTGCCCAGCAGTCCCTGCCAGGCCGGTTTATGTGAAGTAAAAGAGTGAAGGGTAAGCTAAGAAAACAAGAGGAGGTATGTCAACTAAATAATGATAATACTAAGGTGAGAAGAAAATTTAAAAAAACGAAGGGAAAGTTGAAGGCACAAGTCGGTAAGGAGAAGGGGAAGGTTTGGTACTGCCACCCAAAAGCATCTAACTGACGCTCGAAACCCTTTACCGTAGACTCCCTAACCACTTGCGCCGGAAGCGAGTTCCAACGTTTAATAGCTCGACGCGATAAGCAAGTTTCCGTCCTTACCCGCTCAGAACGCTGTTTGTGCAGCTTCACCTCGGAAACTAGGCAGCTTGGCGGAACTAAATGGCCAGGACAAGTCTGGACCGATCTTACCCGTTAAGATACGGTGAGGATCAGGTCTCCTCTAATTCTGCGGTAGTGCATTGAGTACATACCCAAGCTAAGCAAACGTTCGGGATACGTTTGCCCCCGAAATCCTTGCACTAACCTTGTACCCACTCGCAAAGCCCTCTCCAGTTCAGTTCAGTTCAGATGGGGACTGGAACGATAGGAAAATCCCGTGAGTGTTCCATCTTGAATGGATCGTTGAGCCAGGAATTTATGAAGTGCTCAGTTAGTGATGGATCTAAAACGGAAACGCCCATATCGCACCCTGGCCAACCAGTTAATGCCCACGTTTCCTGCCCTAGCAGTCCCTGCTGTGGCAGTCACGTGAAATAAGCAAAGGATAGGAAGAGAAATCGAAGGTACAGAGTAGGGAAATGCACTTAAATAAGAAAATAATACCAATACGTGAAGCAAAGTAGAGAAAAGAAAATCGAAGTACGAAGATGCGAGTTACTCAGGGAAATGTAAAGGTTTCGTGTTGCCACCCAAGAGCGTCAAGTTGCCGCTCAAACCCCTTAACCGTAGATTCCCTGATAACACTTTCCGGAAGCATGTTCCAGCGGTCGATGACTCGGCGTGACAGCCGGATTTCCGCCCTAATCCGATCGGACCGCGGTTTGTCCAGCTTCAACGAATGACCGCGTAGAACAGACAATCTAGCGGGACTGAATAGCCAAGATAAATCTGGACCAACCTTCCCAGTCAAGATACGGTAGGTTAGGATTAGGTCTCCTCTAAGCCTTCGGTAGTGCATTGAATGCATTCCCAAACTAAGTAGACGCTCGGGGTACGTCCGTCCCCGTAATCCCTCGACTAACCTAGTACCCACTCGTAAAACCCTCTCTAGCTCCATTTTGTCCCGGACGAGGCAGGGCGGACAAGCCTGGACGCAGTATTCCAGATGAAGCCAAACGAAAGCCGAGAACAGCCTCGTAAAGATGCCGCCCGTCAAGACTCCGAAAGAACGTCGGATTAACCACAACATGTGGAAACCTCTGCTTGCGGCCTTCTTCCAGTTGTCGCCGGAGTGTAAAGCCGAAGAGTGTACGACGCCTAGGTCAACCTGGCTAGATACACGGGGGAGTTCGACCCCACCGACCACGTACTTCGTAGGAGGACAACCTCCTCCAATTCGAAGAACGGAGCACTTTGCCTGATTTATGGGCAGTAACCATAAAGTAGACCAGTCCCGAAGCTTATCCAATGCTCGCTGAATAGCTTCGGAACCCCCAGGAACATCGACAATGTTCCACAGCTTCAGGTCATCAGCAAATAGCAGCGATGGTACCTCAAGCTCCGCGGGTAGGTCATTCACATAGATAGAGAACAAAAGCGGTCCAAGGACCGAGCCCTGCGGCACGGCGCTGAGGACAGACTGCCTAAATGATAGGTCCCGGCCTACCCGTACACACTGTTCTCTACCCTCCAAGAAGGCAGTCACCCAATGAAGGGCGCGGCCAGATACCCCGTAGGAGGACAGCTTTTGCGCGAGCCTCAAATGGGGTACCTTGTCAAATGCCTTCGAAAAGTCGACGAAAAGCACGTCCAGTGTGTGGCCGTTATCCACTGCATCCGCCCAATTTTCGCGAGCCACCAACAGATTTGTCAGACACGAAAATCCCTTCCGGAATCCGTGTTGTACATTACCAAGTAGATTAAATCTACTCAGATGACTTTCCAATGAATCTCTCACCAGTTTCTCGAGGAGTTTGACTACTAAACTCGTCAGACTAACTGGCCTGTAATTTGCAGGCAGACCTTTGTCCCCATGTTTGAAGATGGGACAGATGACAGCTTCCTTCCATTCGGAAGGCAATGCACAGCTGTCAAGCGATTTCTGAAACACATTAGCGAGCGGTCCACTTAGTTCCGCAGCCAATTCATGCAACAGTTTCGGGTGAATTAAATCAGGCCGTGGCCTTAGAAGGGTTCAGCCCTTCTAACAGCCTACGAACTGCAGTCTCCGCTACAATAAATTCAGATAGTTCTGAACCCTCTGGGGTCCTGCAAACCAGCTCAACACCTGTCAAAGAGGTTTCCCTTACAAACGCTGCCGCATATTGCCCACTGAGTACGCAGGCCTTGTCATAGTCCGTATGCGCATGAGTACCGTCATCACGCATCAATACTGGAATTGACATGTTCGAACCGCAGCGCCTTTTGACATAAGCGAAGAATCTTTTTGGATTCTCTGAAGCTTCGTCCGCTAACCCTTTTTCAAAATTGCGCCGAGCATCCCTTAGGTGTTGCTTACACCTATTTCTAGCCATACGGTACCTGTCATAAGTATCGGTGGACGGAGCGTCTCGGTAAGTCCGCCAACATCTAGACCTCTTTGTGAGCAGATGCCTGCCACTGGGATCTATCCAGGGCGGCTGTGCTCGGGCCTCCTTTCTCCTTCTGACTGGGATGAAGGGAGCAGAGACCTCTGTGAGGTAGGACTTAAATTTATCCCAGGCAACCTGGACAGTATCGTCGTCTGAGATCTCACAATGCAAACCCGAAGCCTTGGCTCTCATTGATTGATAGTCTGCTTGCCATATGTTCGGGCGAGACTCAACAGTACTCTGGTAGCGTCTAGACAGAGTACAACTGAAGCGCAAACAAACATGATCACAAGAACCCAGTGGAGGTCCGTAAGTAATGTCACCAACAAAATCGAGTGACTTAGCAAACACAAGGTTTAAGACAAGGTGAACAAGCCTGGATACAGTACTCTAAGTGAGGTCGCACAAAATCTGAGAACAGCTACACAAACATATTGGCCGTTAGGACACCGAAGGAGCGGCGAATAAACCACATCATACGGAACCCTCTAGAAGGAGCCTTCCAATTTTCCTCAGAGTGAAGCAATGAGGTATGGGTGATACGTAGGTCAACCTGCTGAATGACAACAGGGAGATCACTTCCACTATCTACATAGCGCTTGGGGACTACCAACTCCAATGCGGAGGACAGAACATTTCGCCTGATTTATGGGCATCAACCATAAGGTTGACCAATCCCAGAGCCTATACAAGGCACTCCGAAGTGCCTCAGATCACCAGGGATATCCACAGTATTCAGAGCTTGAGGTTATCAGCAAACAATAGCGACGGTACTCCAAAGCTCCTGGGGTAGGTCATTTACGTAAATTGCGAAAAGCAACGGCCCTAGAACCGCGCCCTGCGGAACGCCACTAAGAACAGCTTGTCTAAGCGAAAAGCTACGCCCCACGCGTACACACTGTTCTCTGCCCTCTAGGAAAGCAGAAACCCATTTAAGGGCGGCTCAGATATCCCATACGATCTCAACTTTAATGAGAGTCATTGATGTGGGACAGTATCAAAGGCTTTCGAGAAGTCAACGGAAAGCACGCCGATAGCAGGAAGGTTATCCATTGCAGCAGCCCAGCTCTCCCGGGCTACCAGCAAAATTGTCAGACATGAAAATCCCTACGGAATCCGTGGTGTGCCGCACTGAGAGGTTTAAACTTAATCAGGTGATTCTCCATCGAATCCCTGACCAATTTTTCAAACAACTTAACTACTGCACTTTAGCTGCTCAAGGTCCATCGCAATGAGGCTGGACCTTACCGTGGTGCGATGGTTTGTGTTCCTCAATGATCCATTGAGCTATGCTGAGTGGTGCTTTTGCACCTTCAGAGCCACTCATACCAGATTGGTCAGTGGTTAGAGGCCAGACAAACTCAGCCTCCTGGTCCTCCAGGTTGGGGGTGGAATGAGGGTGGCTCCTTATTCCTTAAAACGGACTCCTTGTAGTCCAGTGCCAAACCCGCTGCCTTGCGGACAGGTTTTTGAACCAAAGGCTTTGGTTGAGAACCCTAATCGTTCTCCTGCCTATGCCTGAGCAACCTGACGGTATCCTGCCCAAGCAATACAATGTATCCTTCCCTAAACAAATTTCTGATGCTCTGGCCACCGCAGAGGATAATCCACGGTGCCCTATCTGCTGCATCGAGCAGGGTGGATAGGGGTTTGGATGCTACTGCTCAAGCCTTCCCATCTTCTTATTCCCCTTCTTGCGCTTTTTCACCCTTATCGTCCCGTTCCAGCTTTACTTTTATCCCCCCCTGTTTTCAACCCCCCAATTCTCGGCCCCCCCCCACCTTGCTTCACTAGTCGCTTGTCTTTTAGTTTCAACTCATAGGTGAACGCAGAGCGTTATTCCAGCACTGTCAACGGGCCCATGTCCAAGCAAGCGGCCCATTCCAGTTCATCGGCTTCCATTTGGAGCCCTTGATCCTCCTTCAGACTGGCATGCCTCAATGTTCGCACATTGCTTCAGATCGGTCAACAGGCAGCACTCGCCCGAACATTGGAGACCCTCTCGATCGATATTTGCTGCTTATCGGAGACCCGCCTGCAAGACTCGAGCTCTGTACTCACTCTGCGATCCCCTTCATGTGACACTAGCAGCACTTTCTCATTGCGCCTATCCGGTGACGATGCAGCTTCGAGCACCGGCCAATCCGTTGTTGGTATTGCCCTGAGTTCCCGGGCTGAAGCTACTCTGGTTGATTGGATTCCAATCAGTAGCCGGATGTGTTCGTGGGACCAACAGGTGTCTATTCGTTATCGCTGCCTATGCACCGACAAACTGTAGCGATGACTCGGTAAAAGACGACTTCTATCGCCAACTGTACGAACTCCTTCGCCACAGAAGAAGCTAGAACACTGTAGTGCTGGCTGGGGATCTGAACGCTCAAACTGGAAAATTATCCACAGATGAGCTGCATCTGGGCGGCTCACATGGTATAGGCTTCCGTAATGATAACGGCGAGCGGTTGCTTCATTTGTGTGAGGATGCTCGCTTATTTCTTGCGAGCACTAATTTCCGACACAGCACCCGCCGGAGGGCGACTTGGCGCCCACCAGCCTCGAACCAGCTATGGACGCAAATCGATCACATTGCTATCAGTTACCGCTGGAGAGGCTGCATCCAAAACTATCGCTCGATTTGGAGCACATGTGTTGACACCGATCATGCACTTGTATGTGCTGACCTGCGGATGCGCTTTGGCGGACGCCCGCGACGATGTTGTGAGCGCATTGACACCGGCAGACTGGTGATGAATCCAGTTGAACGCCTATCAAATTACGCTGTCATCCGAGTTGGATAAACACTCACTGGATGCAATTGAAGCTCACTGGTCTCATATGCAACAGGCCTTACTAGCAGCAGGCAAATCCTCATGTGGTATGTCTAATCGCCAACACGAACATTGGGTCTCTTCACAGTCTCTGGAACTTATAGATGCTCGCCGGCATATTCCGGCTGGAAGCGAACACAATGAAACGCGCAAAGAGCTCCGGACAAAACTCCGTGCTAGCCTGAAGGGAGACCGCGAATCCTGGTGGTCTCGTCGTGCATCAGAGATGGAAATGGCCGCTGCCCTTGGTAACCATCGTGAGTTATTCGTCTGATACGGGAAACAAGCAACAGGAGACCTGGTGTTAGGGAAACTATACGTGACGAGAGTTGGCAGCCTATCCACAACTTATCAAAACGCCTGGAACGTTGGATTGAGCACTTTGAAAGGCAATTTAATCGGTGGGAATTGTTAGCTTTCTCGCCGACCAATGATCGCCCTGCTCTGTGGACTGTTCCTTTGGATCCACCCTCTCGCTCAGAAGCCGAACATGAGATCAACATGTTGAAGTTAAACAAAGCCGCGGGACCTGATGACCTTCCTCCAGGCATCTTCAAATTCGGAGGACCTGCTCTTGTGGATGATTTACACGGGTTACTAGTGAGACTGTAAGAGCAGGAAACTGTCCCAACCGATTGGAGCCGGTCCATCATAGTCCCAATTTTCAAAGGGGGCTCACGATCGGAATGCGGCAGCCATAGAGGAATCAGTCTGATCTCCATCGCCTCCAAATTGCTTGCCTCTGTCATCCTTCACAGACTGACTGGCACTCGTGAAAGCCAGATTCGTGAAGAGCAAGCTGGATTTCGTCGAGGTCGTAGCTGCATTGACCACATCTTCACCTTGCGTCAATTGTTGGAGCACCGTCACATATATTGGCGGCCCACCGTTGTCGTGTTCCTCGATATCAAAGGTGCATTCGATTCGGTGGATAGACATTCACTTTGGGACTGTCTACTCAGGAAAGGTGTGCCTGAGAAATATGTGAATATTATCCGAGCATTATATGCGCGTAGCTCGGGCAGAGTGAGGGCTTACGGCAAGTTGTCGCCCATTAAATATCTCCAGCGGCGTGAGACAAGGATGCCCGCTGTCACCTTTCCTCTTCAACTTCGCTGTTGACGAAGTCATGGAAATCGCGTTTACAGGACACGACTTAGAAGGTGTGGAGCTACTCCCAGGAGAACGACTTCTTGATTTAGAGTATGCTGATGATATTGCCCTCAATCTGTGACAGCTCACAAACGTGCCAAGCGGCACTGGACAGATTAGCACTAGCTGTCCGTCACTTCGGGCTTTGCTTTGCACCCTCGAAGTGCAAAGCGTTTCTCCAAGATTGGTCTGGACCGCCTCCTACGCTGACGCTTGGTGGGGATCAGCTAGAAGTCATTCAAAAATTCAACTACCTGGGAAGTTGTATCAGCGCCCGTGGAATTGAAGATGAAATCACGAATCGTATAGCAAAAGCTCGGGGCGCTTTTGCTAAGCTTCGCCACTTATGGCGCCGGCGCGACATCACTCTTGCCCTGAAGGGTAGAGTGTACAATGCAGCAGTACGTTCGACCTTTTGTACGGTTGTGAAACCTGGCCGCTTAAAGCAGCGGACCTGAAGAGGCTAGTTACGTTCGACCACCGTTGCCTTCGTAATTTAGCTCGCATTTGGTGGGAACACCGGGTGAGCAACGAGCGTGTTCGACGCCTTGTTTATGGCACAGAAAAAGGAAATGAACCGCTCAGCACCGTTATTTCACGCATCAGGCTCCGATGGCTGGGCCACGTGTTACGCATGCCAGCCCACCGTCTCCCGCGACGTGTGTTGTTTGCGCGCCGGGGTTGTGGATAGAAGAAGAGGAGGGGTGGCCAAGCGATGACTTGGTCCAGAGGAATGAAGGCCCTCACTTCTGAGCTGGCCTCGGTTGGAGCGTCTCGGCTCCCTGGTTGGGGTCCGAAAGACGATGAACACGTTTGATTGGACACACTTGCTGATATGGCTAGGAGCCGACCTCAGTGGCGTTCGTGCTGTGAGTTTCTTTGTCCCACCCTATCTTTCTTAGCCTCCCCCTCCAACCACGATCTCATTACTTAGCCCTTTATAATTTTGCATAAGTTTTTTTTGGGTGCACAGCTGCCGGCTGGTAGCTTACCGGAACAATGCCCATCCGTTACCGGTAGCTCAGCCAGCTTTCACCAGTTGTTTTTTTCTCTCCTTTTTTCTTTGTATTGCGGCACAGTAGTTGAGGTGTTCCCCACCTCTAGCTAACGTGATGATGATGATGATGATGAGCTGCTCAAGGTCACTGCTAGCGAACGCCGTGTGTTTTCGTTCTGACAAAAGTTGATTTTGTCCGTTTTCTTGTGATTCAGACGGGCTTGGAGGTGCGCAATATACTCGGAATCTTCTGCTGGTCTATCTATCATCATGGTGTCCAAGTGTCTGGATTGTGGTAAAGGTGTCACTACCCGCTCAAAGGCCGTTCAATGTTCTTTCTGCGACGGCTGGTTGCATATCACTTGTTGTGGTATCTCACCAAATTTTTATGAGTGTCTTCTGATGTATACAGCATCCTCTGTTGGTATCTTTTGTGACTCTTGTCTTACATTAGTCAACACCCAGCGGGCTCAGTCTGGTTTACCTGCTTTTACTCCCCGCTCTGCTAGTGCTCACTCCGATCCCCAACCGACTGTTTCCCAAAATTCGCCTTCTTCTTTCCCTTCTTTGTGCCCTGATTTTGTCACGCCAGTTCTTAAACAAATTTCTGCCCCGCCCTCAGAGCCACACATTTCTAGTGACCAGCCTAGTAAGCCCCTGCCCAAGACGTTTGCGACCGTCGTCAAGGAGAACACGGTGGCTGCTCCCGCAAGCCGGATTCCCGTGGTGCATAAATATAAGCCTATAGCCAAGTCTGTGGAAGACAAAGCGTCACCTCCAAAGCGCGGGCTGAAATCGGTTCTTCATAGGATCGACCATTTGGAGAAACTGCTCCAGGACAAGCCGCCTTCCAAGCCACGGATCCCCGAGATCGCCAAAGTCCCTAACCGGGAACGTTGTCTCATCATAATGAACTCCCCGGAGTCGGATAAGACAACAGCAGCAGAGAGAATTTTGGATGACCAATTGTTTCTAAAACGTATGATCTCCCTACTGTTCGATGAGGGGGAACCGGGGATTAATATCGTCTCTGCTTTTCGACTTGGCAGAAAACACGAAGATTCTTCCAAGGTGCGTCCCCTTAAGGTTGTATGCCAAAGTGAAGATGAATGCCGTCGGATCCTTCGACGAACTTCGCGCCTCAAGGGGGAGCCCTTTCACGTGTTACGGGATCTATCCCCGGAAGACCGCGTTAAAATGAAGATCGCAGTCGATGAATTGAGAACTCGCCGTGCGAACGGTGAAACCGATTTGCGTATTGAGGATTTTCGCGTGGTTCGGAAAGTGCAGAGAACGCGCTGGAAGCCAGTTCTTGTCCTTCCCGGACATTAAGATCAACAACTGGATTGCACGTACTTTTTGCGAACGTGCGCAGTCTGCGTAATAAACTAGATGAAGTTGTGCATCTTGCGTCAGTACTTCTCCCGGACCTTATGGCGTTTACGGAGACATGGTTGTCCCCAGAAATCCCAGATCCCGAAGTACATATTCCTGGTTACAGTCTCTCCCGAGCTGATCGCATCGGTTTGAGATCGGGGGCGGCGTCATACTCTACTGGAAGGAAAACCTGAAGGTCCATGTAGTTGATGTTGTCTTGGGAAGTGATGACTGCTCCGAAGTGCTTTGGTGTCGTATTCACGATGGATGTAGATCTCTCCTTCTCGGTGTCTTCTACAGAGCTCCCCTGAGTTCTGGCGATCGTTTACTGGCCTCTCTAAAGAAGCATGGTGGAAATAAGGATTGTTTATTAGTGGGGGACTTTAATGCCCCTAATGTTGATTGGGATCTTCTTCACTGTGATGCTGCACCTGCCTCCTTCGATTCTACGTTTCTGGAAGCTGTTCTTGAAAGCAATTTAATTCAACATGTCGCGGCACCTACTCGCATTATCCCTGGTCAGACGCCGCACATACTCGATCTTGTGCTTTCGCCTGCACCATCGGATGTTTCTGATTTGAATGTCTTACCACCAATCGGGAGGAGTGACCACTGCCTACTTTCCTTTCAATGGACCACACGGTTGAGCATTCACAACCACTGTGTCTATCGGCGGAATTTCTGGCGTGCTGATCCAAACCGCTTGAAGAAGGCCGCTAGCGAGCAGGATTGGAGTCTCCCTCAGCACTTGGACGTCGATAATGCTTGGAGCCTTGTTTACTCGAAAATGTTGTCCCTTATTGATGATGTTGTCCCCATATCCAAACGAAAACCATTTACTAGAGGTCCCCCTGGATTGACCGAGAGCTACGATCGCTCATGAACCAAAGACACAAACTTTGGAATCGCTATAGGCTTTCGAGATTGGAAACCGATTATAGCAATTATAAATTGGTCCGGAACGTATGTACCTCGAAAAAACGTACGAAACGGCAGCAATACGAAGGTCATCTGGCTGAACATTCCAAGTCTATACCGAAGCTGCTTTTCTCCTACTTGAAAAGGAGCACCAGAGCCGGAAGTGGAATACCGTCTTTGCATTCCCACGATCTTAATACCGTGCTCCACGACGATGCTGATAAAGCTAATCTTTTAGCTCGCCATTATTCATCGGTCTATACAACGGGGGTGCCGTCAGTTGATTGTTATTCATCCTTGCTCTCCGCTCTCAGCGATATGGACATAAATGTTACTGTGGTATACAAACTTTTGTGCGAGTTGGATCCCAACTCTTCCCCGGGACCTGATGGACTGCATCCTCTTTTCCTCAAGATTGTGGCCGAATATATCGCTGTTCCTATCTGCCACGTATTTCGGTGCTCACTTGAGGCCGGGCGTCTTCCGCTTGCCTGGAAAGCGGGCATAGTCAAGCCCATATACAAAGGAGGTAATCGGCAAGATCCTACGAATTATCGGCCCATTTGTCTAACATCTGTCGTCTGTAAGGTTATGGAGAGGATTCTTAAGCGAGCTCTCAACCTGCACTTCCAGAACCTCAAGATCATTTCAGCTGCGCAGCATGGGTTTTGTCCTTCGCGTTCATGTGTCACCAATCTTCTGGTAGCTCGAGAAAAGTGGGCTAAATCCATGGATGCTGGTAAGCGGCTAGATGTCGTATTTGTGGATTTTAGTAAAGCTTTTGACAAGGTTCCACACGAAATTTTGCTTAGCAAACTTCGCAGTATTGGTGTTTCAGGAAAAATCCTCTCTTGGCTCACTGATTTCCTGCATGACCGCGCTTTCCGTGTGCAAGTAAATGAGGCCTTTTCCTTCCCTGTAAATATGACCAGCGGTGTTCCGCAAGGCTCTGTTCTTGGCCCTGAACTTTTTAAAGTCTTTATTAATGATCTGGCATCTGTACTACGGGCAGATTGTTTGATTTACGCAGATGATTTAAAGATATGGATGGAAGTCTCCTGTCTAGATGAAGCGGATTTACTACAAACAAGGCTCGATTCGCTGCATGATTGGTCGATCAGGTGTCAATTACCCATAAATCACGATAAATGTTCCGTTCTTCCGATCGGTGCCTCCGAACCATTTGGAATTTATCATATCGGTGGGTTTTTGCTGCCGAACTCTAATCGTGAGAGGGACCTCGGCGTCATTGTGACCCCAGACCTAAAATCGACCGAAGATACCTTGAGGAAAGTCGCTTCTGCCAACAGGTTGTTTTTCGCCATACGACGATCCTTCTCTCGCTTGACTCCGGAGATCTTCAGGCTCCTGTTCACTTCTCATGTACGTCCGATTCTTGAGTATGGACTGCCCGCTGTTTATCCTCTTTCCAAATTTGAATGCAACTTGATTGAAAAAGTTCAGCGGAGAGGATCTAAATCCGTTCTGGAATTACGAAACCTGCCTTACTCGCATCGTCTCCAGTGCCTGAACTTGTTCTCCCTAGCCTACCGTCGAGATCGCGGGGATTTGATTTTCACACGGCGTATCGTTAGAGGGGAACTTGGAGTTGAATTGCAGAATTTCTTTCCACTCAATTCTTTCAGTTCGACTCGGGGTCACCATTGGAAATTGTTTAAACAAAGGAGACTTCGGGTCCGTTGTGATGTCACTCTGTCTACCAGAGTAGTGAACGAATGGAATAATCTACCTGTGTGTGTCGTTGATGCGCAGTCGGAGGAATGTTTCAAACATCAATTGGATTCTTACCTGTTGAGTAAACTCGGATCTTGTTGCTTCTTGTGTCAATGCAGCGGTTCCATTGGAACCGACTTGCAATGTCCACCTTGATCCCTGTGACGAACGGGAGGCGATGGAGCTGACAAAGGATTTTTCCTTCTGCTCTCTA
>CALYDF020002416.1:0-47319 GCA_944474145.2 Dicrocoelium dendriticum | reverse complement strand
AATACCATCGAAATAATTCATAAGTACCTCAGTCTTCTAATGCTCCAAGGAATGTTCCGAGTAATGGAGCTTGTAAGGAGCTTGAGCAGTAAGACCGCAATAGCTGGGCATTTACATAAGCAACAAAGAAGCTAGTCCAATGAGAGCTTGCAAACAAACTGCTTTTGGACGCGATATCAGGTATACGGTCGTTCACTTATCAAGTTTACTTAATGGAGACGGAGCCATTGAGTGACAATGAGTGCGCCTTAAGGATTTGGGAAGTAACGACTAAATGTACACATGTTCGAACTTTTCAATCCAAGGAATTGCTTTTGTTGACTCATAAGGGTGAATATTCAGCCCCTCCAGACACGCTTTTATCACAATAAAAGAAATAAAGCTGCATATGCCCAAACAGAGGAATCAGTGGCATAAACAACAGCATGGTTACGATGCAAAGTTGTTTTTAATCTCCAAAGCAATTGATGTCTGGTCACAATTAAGACATGCCACATATGGAATAGCGAATGCGTGGTAAACCCTCGTGCAGATCAAAATTGATCTACACTTATGTCCGGCTAACGAAGTTGATACAAACTCAGACAACACACCATGAAGATGATGACTTTTATCAGTAAGTATTCTCGAAGGAAGCCTTATGCATGAATTGGTGTGAATAGATACGAGAATGTCTACAAGGATCGGATTGAGAATTCCACTACACCGAGCTAATTGCGTCAGTGAGCAACCTTATATTTTGGGGTGCATCCTTCGGAAAGCATGAAATATCACATGGGAGCAATAGACCCAAAGGCGTAATACAAATGCGCAGATACATCTCAGTTAAGTGGCGAGACACAGAGAAGAATCTCAAACGAAGCGAGTAGAACGAAAGCTATCACACCTTTGTAGACACGTCATTAACATGGTGTGACAAGGAAAAATAACTACTAAGTGTTACACCAAGTTAATTAACTGACACTGGTGTGTGGAGGCTTTTTAACCAAGGCTTTTAACCGAGGCTTTTTAACCAAGCATTAGAACATATTCGACGACAATATGTGTACTGGAGTGTTTTGAGAGGAACAGTTAAGAAAGCCGCCATTTTAGCAGTTGAATACTGCATTGTGATATCTAGTAACATTTGATGCTCACTCGGATGCTGAGCTCCTCTGCAACAGGCTATGGTTGTAGCAACTGGGAAAAGTTTACTTTACTCGTGAACGTTCCCGATGGTTTTTGGAATTGACCAACAAGGTGCTGAGGATTTTTGGGGTTGTCTTCTTTATGACGCTCTTGCATAACTGTTCAATTTAGTCAGAAGGTAGTCGCTATCACTGATTCCTTTACATTTTAATACAGATGCAACCTTGACCATGTTGTCGGCTCTTTAAACTTATTGTAATCGCAAATGAAGAATCCGTAGCTCGGATGTAATCAATGCACTATGGATGGGTAATGAAAATGAGGTCGACATTCAAGGTCAACATACTAAGACGAACTCTAGCCATTTTGATTGCTGAGCCTCGTTGATTAAGGTAAACGTAGTTGTTTTTATGATAGAGGTTTTGATATCGCTGTACGTTTTACTGTCGGAGCAAGCGCTACTGTAGTCACGCTATGAACTTCCGATAAAGTAAAATTAATGGCAGGCACAGAAGCTGGGATGGGCCGAAACGGTAGTGTTTGAAACGATTTAAACCACAGTTGGCAGGTATATTTGCTGTGGTGTTTGGATCTGAGGCTTGGCTGTATCTTGGAAATATAACCAGTCAATGTCCAACCCATAGGTTGCACCACGTCCTTTTGGAGAATATGTGAATGCTTCCATCACAGATTATACTGACTGGTGGTGGTTTTTGTTGTACTGCTTTCTGTTCCGTGTTACAACCGAACCCGAGAAAATATAAGTCGATTTTGTTAACAGCCGATAATTTGCGTTAAACAGCGACAATATGCATAAGTCAAGTATGCGTTTCAGTTTGTGTATCGCGAACTTCCAATCGCCGATGTGGGTGTGTACTGCTTGTCTGCTTTCTACAATGCACCATATTTGGTCATCCCCCCGAGACCACACTGCCGAATCGCGCCGGATTGAGTTAGGTGCTCACGTAATTCATGCGTGCTGTAATTGGCTAGATGAACACGCGCCAAATCAGATCTTGCTGATGACCGTCCGGTTGCTTCAGCTGCAAAGAAACTTATAAACACACAGTTAATTACCTGCTACTCTCTATCTGTCAGGAATCACCGTAACAACTTACCTGCCATTCTGCTGCTTGCGGCTTACAATATTAATACTAGCTCAATGGCCAAACCCAACCTCTGCACTTTTATATTATACATGACAGAGGAAGATGAGCCGCACTTTATCGCAATCGGAAATAGGGCCTAGAGGTAAACCGCGGTCACCCCATGGCTTAGCCGCCTAAGTCACCAACCCATATGGGCATGGTTTCGGATCCAGTAGGAACTGGTGAGTGAGTGCTAATGACGAATCCAACTAAAGCATTCCCTGGTTTTGTTATGTTTGTCTAGATGAGTCTGGTTGCGTCAAACGTTTTAAATAAATTTCATTAGCTGTATGAGTGAGTCTTCGCAGGATCGTCCTTGCTCCCAGCTCGGCCCGGCTTGTAGCGCCTTGCGTAAGCAGTTGCTCTATTTGGCGGCCTAATGTTATCCTTACATAAAAGCGCATGACTTATACTTTAGTTTGCTCGATTATCGTGCATATGTGGAATATAGGCTCGTTCGTTTCGATTAGGGTATGAATTTAGAATAGCTTGTAGTTCTGGTTATTAGTAATAATATAATGAATAAGGTAAATGTCCATTCTCGGATTTAAGAGAGTTGTACCTCGGTCGGATAATATATCTTTTGCCCTTAGCGACCAAAGCTTTTGTGCACTGCGTGTATGACGGCAATTCTAGGCCCACTGTCATCTAAATCTTTTTATAGTTAAGGGAAACTAGCACGATCTCAGTATACCATGCACTTGCACACGCAATAATAAAGACTGGTGTTTCACCGTTTTCTCTCTGCTACCTACCAAACCACCTCAAGGAAAAGCTGATTTGTTATACCTTGCTTCAGCTTTCTAGCTGATTGCAAGAACTCCTGTTCAAAAACTCAGCGTCAGCAGCTTTCCCATCTGTCGAAAGAATAGGGACATAAATTGTCAATTGACAACATTTTAATGAAGATTATCATTCGTCTGTTTGTTCGATGCTATGTAGAATGTGCGCTTAATGGATGACAACATAGGGCGAATAAACTAGCCAAATTACTTGACTAGCACACTGATGGACATTATTGGTAATAATTGAAAATGCAGTGAAAGCAGATATATTCAGTTTAAATACCAATTCCGAGTTTCACACCTGGCAGTAATGCAGTATGGTATTGCTAGTGTTCGCGTATCGAAGCAATTATGTTCCTGAGCTGAAGCAAACTTAGGAAGTCATTGGTCTTAAAGTCAAAAAAGGTTTTTTAGTTCCTTCATCAATATATACTTAGCTAAAATTTGCGTGACACTGGTTACGGAATGTTAGTTTCTATATCGCTTTCTACAAGATCTTAACGGTAACACCGTTAATCTAAAGCTTACGGAAGTCTTGGACTGATCAGACTGTAGGTGGAAGTAATCATTTTGAGCTGCCAACAGGCTACGCAACATAAGTGCTGCTGTCGTACTACTACAGCAGGTGCAAATAATTTATTTTAATTGCCGTATTTTAGAATAAGATTTAAGTATTACTAAATTTTAGTTTTTGTTGCATTACCGATGATTTGGCCAAAGTTGATCACGTGTTGAATGTTGAAATAGGGTGCAGACTCAATTTTACGAGTATTGCAAAATGTGTCTTTTACCATTCGTTAGATATTACTACAAGTGTTCATGGTTGAAGTGGCACAAAATATTAGCTTCATACCATTATGAATACGATCATTCAACCCCATTCATATCAACTAACACAAAACTGTTACCATATTAATAAGAAGCATATCTATTTTACTGTCATTTGTTTGAAGCTAATTAGCGGTTATTACCCCATGTACTATTTGATTGGTAATGAGGTTATTTCGGTTTTACTTGGTAAATGTAGGTACACATACCTTGCTTTAAACGTAAGTTTTATTCAAAATGAAATTCATTTGAATTGACAATCTTTTGCCAGCGGGGACCAAGTTTCCTTATCCCGGATGATTAAAATTCTGGAGCTCTGGTGGCCATGAAATCGTCGAAGAGGGTTTCAGCATCACCTTGCGTTTTTAAAATGTTTCTCAGAGGACGTTATCCAAGCTCTTACAAAAGTAGCATGATGTAATTGAGAAATCTGGGGATTATGGTGATTGGGGAAAACTCTCGTAGCTCAACTGGTGCAGCCTTCGCAGGTTTGTTTGTGCTACGTGTGGCCGAGCGTTATCAAGGAGATGAATTTGTCCCGCTCTGTTGACCAGTGCCAGTAATGTGCCTGAATTTTTGTGGTGCACTACGACAATTTGCCCAACATACTTTTAGCTGTAATGGATTCCCCTTGAGTCAGAAAACTGTGATGGACCAGACTAGCTGCATACCACTAAACTTTCACCGTAGCATTTTTGGGTGCAAATTGGGATTTGTGAAGTGTCGGTGAGCTTCATCATGATCTAACAATTGACAAGTTCGTCCACTGTTGTCGTAAAAAGCCACCTTTCTCGAAAGTCACAATTCGGTCAGGAAACTAGTCTTTTTTCACGCAAAAGGGGCAGACGACACTTGAAAACCACGATTTCTTTCAGTTAGTGAGTCACGCATTTATCATTTTTTAACATCTTATCTCCCGTAAAAGTTTTAAGGGTGCCACATGATACTACTAAGCCTGCAGTAAGATATAGAATACAATTACTCGGATCCACTCTAACTTAGGCCTTTAATTGATCATTCTTCACCTTAGTGGCCGTCCACAACGCTCTTTATCTTCAAGAGCTTCGTAACTTCCGAAATTTTGGGAACCGCAGTTGTGGAAAAGGATTAATAGTTTTCTCAGCACCATATGCCTCCTCGATGTCATGGGCTGTTTCCGCTGTATTTCGACCAAGTTTAACTTGGTACAAGAAAAGCATGCAAATTTTTCTTCTGTCCATGTTTCATTAAATATTCTGTACCTATTTAAACAGGTATTTCTGAGCAAACCTGTAACTATAACTCTACAGTGCACATAACGGGCTTCACAATTACATGCAAAGCGCTTGCAAATTACTCAAAACATTCAAAATAAACATGTTAACATGAAAATATTAAACGGCTGCAACAACGTTATTGCTAAGTTAATATATGCAATTTATGTTGGACAAATAATATATCTTGCTCACCCCAATTCCTTAAGATGGATTAACACACGTGTTTTTCGATTATATTTGTAAATCAGCTTAAAATTAGCAGATATTTATTTGATCAAAACCAATGGAAGGGCCCTTGCACAACCACTGATTCACCCACTGCTTTCATATCGGACACATTGATGTAATTTCTCCTCTCAGTGTACTCGAATGAAGCGTAACCGGAGTTTCAATTGCCTATATTTTATCATGGCTAAATGAATGCTCAATGTTTCTGCTTTGTTTCTGCCATCAAACAGCTGAAAGTTAATAAACCCTGTGCAACCAGAAGTACTCCAGTTTGCCAGATTCGCTGCTTTTACGCCGAAATATCGATCATCCCATGAAGAAACCGCATTTGAGGCTAGTAACTTCACGAGGGTGAATTTACAAAAAGATACAGTTAGTCTAATTTGTTGTTCATTTTAAGGAAACAAATTGGCACATAACGATAAAATGTCCATTGTGGTTTCAAGTCCCTCAAACTGTGGCCGCCATTGCTGCATCTATTGCAACAATGCAAGCACAGTTTACTGTGCGAAACGTGTGCACAAGTGATCTTCCAAACCAGAACATATAATTGACCTTCAAGCGATACATCAAACTATGACGATTGTAAAGTACAAACTTGTACATGCAAACGACCTGTAGCTGTGAACCTGGCCTTAAGTGGTATAATATACTAAATTAAAATGCACAATGTGGGCCAAAAGGTTGTTTTTATATCCGAAATTTAACTAATAAAAACTACGTAAGCAACTGCTGGAACCATCTCGTTCATGATTGCGCCAAATGCAACGGATCTTTTTCAGTTAAGCCCCGCCACTAATGCAAAAAGAGCACGCGCAAAAAGTTAAGCCACACCACTGTTTGCCAGCTCCAGTGTACGTAATACATGTGAACGTACCCCATAAAAATACTCCTTATCCGCTTCTAAGGTCATTTTTGTCCAAAAACATGAACTTTCTGACGCTTTCGGCGGTCGTTCATGACATGGAAACTGCAATACGTTTTTTGTAAAGCCATGGTAGTGATTCATCATCAACGTATATGCAGACGAGGACACCAAATGACACTTTCAACTGTTTCTGACAAGTGGAGGTGTGATGCCCGATAGTGTCGGCAAGAAATCGGTCTTCGAAAGGGAACTTGGCTGCAGCGGTCTAGGATGGATTTCAGGACAATAACCCCATTCATTTATTGCTGGTCCAAAAATCTGACAACAATCAAATTCTGCTCAGAGGATTTATCTATTGGCCACGCGACCGCTGTCGACTGGAAGAACTTTCTGCGTGAAATTTGCGCCTGGCAGCTTTTGCTGACTCCAGCGATTGTCGGCGGCCCAGATCTACATGTCGAGATCGATTAAACCCTAATATCACGTGGTAAAAACCATGCAGGGCGATTCCTTCCTCAGCAGTGGATTTTCGGAGGGATTTGCCGGGAGACTAAAGAAGTGTTCTTGTATGCAGTGCCAGATCGAACTGCGGCCACTCTGCTGGACACAATTCAGGCCTGAATCGCTCCCGGCTCAGTTATCATTTCCGATATGTGGGCATCATACCAAGGCATTGAATCGATGATTGGCATGAGTTATACCCATCAAACGGTTAATCATACCGAAAACTTTGTGGATCCAACGACTGGAGCTCACACACAAACCATCGAATCTCTCTGGCACATTTACAAGATGCAGAATTAGCGCCAATGCGGCACGCACCGAACTTTAGTGGACAGCTACCTATGTGAGTTCGTTTGGAGGCAAAGACTTCGAAAAATGGACCTTTTCATGCAAATTGTTAATGTCTTGTCTCAATTTCACACTCTTCAATAGAGAGTAAAAGTTCAAGTTCCATATCCTCCATTTTCATAATCTTTATTGGGTGGCGGGGCTTAATTGGAAAAGATCCAATGCAGCTTTGGCTCCTAACGTTAAAATATTTTAAAATAGTACGTGATGTAAATAAGATTATGTGTGGTTGCTCAAAACATTAGGCGTCCTGACTGAATTCAGATAAAGCAAATTAAACAAAGATTAAGGGAAGACTTTGACTGAGCACAAATATTAATAAAACCAGAGTTGTACTTTACAGAGTAACCAAACGGAGTGACGGTTATAAGAAGTAGTTAAAATATTAAACATTATTTTATACACCAGAATGTACATTTGCATGGTTTGTGAGAACTGTGTAGAATGCGCATGTATAACTTATATTTGCAATGACACAACAAGCTGAGGCTACTTTCGCTATCGCCTTTACTGACAGCGAAAAATGTATGTTTTATTTGATTACCCATGAGATCGTTTAGAGTCATATTATGGGGCGCGGAAGGCAATATTAACACGGAATTATTGGAAGTCAAATATAGGAAGAAGCAAAAGCTGGCCCAGTCACATTTGACGAGGTCAGTTGCCGCAACGTAAGCCCCGCAGAAAGTGAAGAGAGCGGATCTTGGACTGCGGGTGGTAGCAGGCGACAGCCAAAGAGAACGGAGGTGTTACTAGTCGCAATGCTAATAGATTCGACGGCGCTCCCTTTGTGAGTGGAACCAGGAGTAACCCTAGGCAGAATAAACCGACCGAGATCAATCACAAAAACAGCATTGGAACAAACGCAGACGGGTGCGAATACGCAATACCGATGCAAAAGTACGGGGTCGAATAAGCCTAAATTATCCACCAAGCTGAGAGGAACAAAAAATCACGGATGTGACGGGCGGACAGTTAGCATGTGTGGTACGTTATGGGACGAAACTTGGACCTGAATATGTGAAGGTACATAAGAGAATGGTCAGCCGTTTTTTCGTGCAAGAAGGTATAAAATTTGTGTCTCTTCGTTCTTGCTAATCAAAGAATAACATCTACGTAGGCACCAAGTCATAATGGCTAACTTATAATTTACCTAGAGAATTAATACCGAGTGCAAAAGTTAAGTAGAAAACAAAGAAGTGCTATATGCTTCAAATAATTATGAATTACAGCAATTTAAAAGTCGCCTTCTAGATGGAAACTAATGGGAAATAAAGGAAAATACCTAATGATTTTGTTTCGCTTCTACAAACTTCAGTTTCTTGACGGTCGTCATAACTGCACTGATGATGTCAGCTAAATGTTGATGCAAGGTCTGCAGTCAACGTGCCAGGTGCAGTGAACTGCGCTATAAATGAACAAGCTGCTAGTATTCAATTTCGAAACGGAGTTCAGGACATCAGTTTATAGAATTCCAAGCTTTCTATACACCGACTTTTGCTGAAATTAAACTAAGCCATCCCGTTATTTTTTGTCATTGGTCGGTTACCCCGTAAACTACCCGAATAGTTTGATCAAATCAACTGCAATGACTCCGGTCTTGATAATGCCAAAAACAAGAGTATACTAAGCTAGATCGTTCTAAATGCTTTCGAGATTCCTGGGAAGTAGCGTAGGACTATTGGAACTAACATCATCAGAAATTCGACGTTATTACGTATCAGTAAAATGTTGTGAGTAGCAGTGGTTGGAAATCTACCAAAATCTAATTTGTAGATCATCCTTGTTAGTTATACATGGCATTTTTGCTGCATAATCGAACTTTAAAGGCTAAACTAGTCCTTGAATACTGCGTGAGCAATACGGAGGTTCGCCTCAACCTCCAATGATTTAACGAACAATGATAGCGGCTACCAACACTTTCAAACCTTTTAATCACCCCAGTATGAAGATTGTTGTGTCTTTAGGCCATAAGCAATGTATGAAGTGTAAAGTTTTGCGCATTATCTTCCTCTTATAAAGGTTGGAGTGATATAGATAAGGTTACATTTTCCTCTTGCTCTAATTCTTTCCTACAAATCAAAAGAATCCAACTTCCTGGAGGTACGATGTGACACCGAGGTTGTTTTTAATGCCAATTTTATAGGGAAACTAAAACGAGACAGCCATTATTTAGATTTAATTATTTTGATGAAGAGAGGAAGGTAATTTACGTAGATCAATGCACATTTAAAATTTTGCGACGGTGAATTTAGACCATAAATTGACTCCTACCCCAGCCGCAAGCACACGGGTTAGGCTAAAGTGAAATGCAGGATTTTGTTATGTGCTTATTTTAAGTGCATTGGCTATAGTGCTTGATGAAAGTCAATCATTTGATTAGAAAGTATAAGCATTGCATTGCAGAGTCGGAAACCGATCCGGGTTAGATGGTTTGACAGTCTCAAAATCTCTTCTGTATCATGGCGGAACTCCTTGAGTAGTTTATAGACAAAATAATCAGCATTCGTAACTTGATTTACACGGAACGTTCATAGCGTTATTGAAGCCTGGGTATCTCCGGTAACCATAAGACTCTACAAACGATGCTACACTACAAGACTACCACTAACCAATATATGTAACTACGGTTGCGCATGGAGTGACATAGAGGAGTTAACAGGAGCTGGCCCCTTCTTCCAACTCAGCGTCGCCCGTGAAGTCTTCATATTAATTTTGCATGTAAATCAACCAACAGCGGCCGTACGATACTTCGAACTAATAACTCGTTGAATTTCTCTGTCAATCCTCAACACAGACCGGATTGCGAGTGCACAATTTATACATTTGCTAGACCATTGACCTACACACCGGATAATTTCCACAGCCATTAATCTGACCCAATCAAAACAGTTTTCGTAGAAGGCAGAAGTCACGATTAAACTCCACACGAAAATCTGCCTCGACGGGGTATCGAACCCCGGTCCACGAATTTCCGGTTCACTGCTCTACCACTGAGATACCAAGGGCTGACGATTAGGTGCGGAATTTAACACATGACTTCTGCTTGGTGCGCGACGTATTGCCAATGAGCTCACAGTAACTGTCCTAGTGTTGCAGATCGGCTCACTCACTCGTCACTTCCCAGTGGACCGAAGTAACTTTCCATCCGAAGTCCAAAGGGCCATGGAAGACTATTTAAAACGAAACTTCGTTACTCACAAACATCCTTCAAATAGTCTACCATCGCCCTTTGGACTTCGGATGGACAGTTACTTCGGTCCACTGGGAAGTGTCGGGTGAGTGAGCCGATCTGCAACACTAGGACAGTTACTGTGAACTCATTGGCAATACGTCGCGCACCAAGCAGAAGTCATGTGTTAAATTCCGCACCTAATCGTCAGCCCTTGGTATCTCAGTGGTACAGCAGCGGACCGGAAATTCGTGGACCGGGGTTCGATACCCCGTCGAGGCAGATTTTCGTGTGGAGTTTAATCGTGACTTCTGCCTTCTACGAAACTTCGTTACTCACAAACATCCTATAAAACAGTTTTCGTTTATTTCTAGTCACCTTATCAAGGCATATCTGGTGATATATTTGTCCACCAGCGCTACCAGTTAAAATTGAATATTCAATACATTGCTGAGGCAGTACGAAGCTGTGCTTTATCCATATTTGCTACTGGACGGTATAAATTACTGTAACTCGCGGACAGCTAGCTTAATAGACAACTCAAACAATTGAGTATTAAGTTATGGATAACGAGAGCAGAAAGTGCTGCGCACCGTAGGATGTTGCGTCATGTTTGATCCGCATTCTTTTGCCATTAAATGTAAAAAATAGTTTTGTATATCACGTTAAAACACGCTGACCATTACCTTTGATATATTTATTCTCAGGTTTGAGATATAGCCTCGACACTTCAGGAACTGCAAGCTTCAGGTGGTATCATCCAGAAGGAAGACAAAACGGGTATTGTCGCTCAGCAATTAGATTGTTATAAACTAATCAGCCAACCAGGTTAACTGGTCATACGCAAATTACGAATTAAAAGTGAATTTATTCACTTACTCTCTTGGATATTACAAGATTACCTTACCCTACATGTTAAACTTACAAGCGTTTTTGATGACAGTTTCTGTTCCGAGGCTTCCGTATGTTAGCTTTCAAGTACAATTGTCAAAGAGTGAAGCTAGAGATTTCGGTCGTAGAACAACTAGCGTTCATAATCTAAACCGTTCGAAAGTGTGAGGGTAGAACCAGTTGAAGTAACTGACCACGTTCTCAATTAGCGAACTAGTTTCCCAGGATATCTGTTGAGATGAATATGTGATGTTTTAAATGAACGCAAACTGCAGTACACTGCGTGCTTCAATGACCTCTCAGCAATTCATTCACAGTAGCACATGTCCACTTCATTGATCAGACGCTGTGACATTAAGTTAATTTCTTTTCAATGAATATTTATCGCCTGACGTTGCATCTAGGCTTATTAAGGCAAAAATTTGTCTTAGGTTTTCCAGTCTAGTTCTTTTTATTCGTCCTACACTGCTAGTTAGCTACCATACTTTTCTGAAGACTACAAGTCAGGTTTACGTTGCAGCCTTCACAATCTGCGAATCCCATGCTGAGTTCAATTACTATTATTTTCGATTGGCATCACTAACTAAAAACCTTTCAAGAGCTGCACTGTATATAAATGCGTTGAACCCACTGTCAGGAACAACTATCTACTTAGTTATTTAATTTCTTTCTTTTTCTCCACGTCTGATGGTACAAAAATCAACAGACAACAGCCGAACCACCTCTTTTTCTAGATAACTATAGAACATTTCAACATCGTAGGTTTCATTGTGTTTCCTTATTTTACTTTTCCTTCCATGGTTGGCCAAGGCTAAAGAAATTAGTGGACGTGATGAATTTAATCATTCAATATGGTTGGCGACACCCGCTTTCGGATTTTCCTGTCACTGTGGCCACTCACAAAACGCCTGAGCTTGCAGACGGATCATGGTGACTTACGCTGCACCAACCCATATCCAGTGTAAACATGAAGGAATAAGACAGGGAGGCATGTGGATAGGAGCCACGTTTTATCAACGAATCTAGCCCACACTCCTTCACAAGAACACACAAGCACTCTCTGTTTGGGAATCAAGCGCACAAAATGCGGTGGCTGAACCGTAGTTCGCTCCGCAGTCAGTGCATGGAAACACTCTTTGAACCTAACACGACCACAAGGACCGTGCACCCCGTCCCCTCCAGCAACGACCAACTGTCTCCTGGAGCCAATATCGAGGATGTGGTGGGTGATAGGTAGGTACCTTGTCAACATGCACATCAAGCGCAGCCACACCGGGGGTATCAAGCAATAGCCAATAAATGAAAGGACAAGGTAAAATAAAATAAATCGGATAATGCATGCAGATAAGGTGATATGACTCTTTATTAAATGCGCGTATAAAAATGCTCGCAAACCAATCCGCGATAAGTTCGAGAGGTCAGAAAACCTACTTGCAGAAAATGCCACAAACGCGAAAATGTTATCGAAATTAACTACAATTATCTTCAGCAAATTTTGGGTGTATAGAAGATGGTACAGATAGACAGTAATTTGAGAAAGAAAACCATAAGGACAAAATTGAAAACCCATCACCTAAAATAAAGGGACTTAGCATGTAAGCACACGGTTAGTAAATCAAATGCAGTGTACGTACAAACGCTGCGCTGGTTCTGCCCACGTTCTCTGCAGGACACGTCGTCGCTTCGGTGGCTCGCTCATAGCTCAATAGGCATGCCTGACTCAGGCAATCGCAACCGCATGTGCTAAAGCACCATGCGCTCGATGTAGATGAAGTACATCCCATCGGCGCCTGTCGCTTGCGCAATTGCCGCTTCTCTGTATGCATGAGGGCTTTCTCTTGCACTTCGGCAACGGCCTCCGCAATCAGATCGCGTCATGCACTCCGAACAGCCGATTTCGATTTCCATGACCTGCAAACAAGAGTAGAACGTGAGAGGCTCACTTTGATCATATCCTGGTAATGTACCTTCGGTTTCTCTACATGCCGCTTCCCAATACACCAGAGGTGGCTTGGTCATATGAGCCGTATGGATTCGATGCGGATACCGAAACAACTAAAGCTTCCAATGTAATCAAACGAATGTATGCAGGGGGTATTGTCACAAACCCACTGGATAGAAAGATAATTATCGGACACTAAAACTCAGCCTATATTTTGAAGGCATATTGCTATTCATAGCAGACAAAGAAAACATGTCTATTTAATGATGACTTAGTTGCTTTGAGCCAATTCCTCACATGGCCAGACAAGGCGTGTAAGTGTAGATAAAAACTCTCGGGGGACTAACCCGCATAGAAGCAGGTCCCCCGTATAGGAATCCATGAAAGATCTTATTATTTCCTTGAAATACTTGAATTGCTGGCTACGCCTATATGAATTCCTACACTCTATTCTCCGAATTCTTATTAATTTTAATTATAGATCACAGCAAACGTTCTATGTGACCTCCATTATAAAACCTAAAATTCTTTCCTTACCGTCCAGTTATGTTGAACAGAATGATCCGAAAACGTAGTTGGTCCATGCCTCGCGCAGTCGAGAAATATTTATTTGGTTGTTTATTCGTTTTTGCTTTTTGAAGCCGAAGAGTACGATAAAAGCATTGGCTTTGATTGGCTTTGCAATTGTCATCGTCTTATTTAATCAGAATCCGTGTTAGTTTAAGATGGTAAACTAATACTTGCCTGTCATCCAGTTTGGTTTAACTAATTGTCTATTAATTTCCGGGTTTTTCTCTGATATATTAGCTGCTTAAAGCCTGACTAAACAGGCGACAGGGTACTGAATCCATCTTTGGAAATTGGCAGGACCTAGTACGCATGTGTTTATCTTGGATTAGGAAGCCGCTATATCGAAGGCGAGGAGGTTTACATAGATAAGCCATCATACACACGTCAGTAGTCGCTCGCGATTGAAAGTACAGTGTTGCCAGTACAGCGGCGCCAGTCCACAAGTAACATCAATGATCCGAATTTAGACATCTCAATCACACTGACTACTAACTACGTATGAGATGCAGCTCCAATTCTATGTCCGTTTCACCTGCTTTATCAAAACCTCACAGAAAATATGATACTACTAAAGGATCGCTAATATACGCGTCCGTTTTTGCCTCTCACATGTCAAAATAATCGTACATTGTCACACTGACCGCTTCCAAATTAAAAGCACTAAGTGTTATTACTACTTTGGCGGGACCTAGGATATCATTCATCGTCTGAGCAAAGAAGGCATCCACCTCAAAGAAAGAGAACACTAGGCGACAGCACAAATATCTGATCATAGCCTTATTATTCCTGAATCCGCATTAAAACAATCAAAGTAAAACTGTTAAGTTCCGGAAACTATGAGACTCCATGTGTCCGTTAATTGTGGTCTAATCTAAACGGGCTAGTTTGTTGTCTTGTGTATTGTCCAAACTGAGTACACTGCGGTGAAGCGCAGTTAATCGAACTAACTCTTCTAACGGAAGATAATGCAGAGGCCGTTCTGTTGTTTGCAACTCCACTGCCAACTACCTCATGCATTGACTGCATTTTTCCAGGTGCAAACCTCAGCAAATAGAACAAAATTCATACGTCTGCGGAAAATAAAAGGACGTAAATCGATCCTTCTCCATGAAGTACCCGAAATTCAGGCAGTGAGCGATCTAGAAAACAAACTCGTGGCTAGGACGAGTGGTGCTTCTTCCGTGAAGTGTTCTCTGGCCTCTGATAGTTGCCAGTTATATCTTAAGGCTGAAACTATCACCCAACTAAAACTCGTGCAGCCTACGAAATATAAACTTTAAATTGAAATAAGTAGCGATAACAGAAGGGTCGCACAAAATTTGGCAAAAATATGCGCGCGCGTCTACCTGAAATACTGCAACTGCATTGGACACCCAAAAATGGAAATGATAACAATAAAACGGATTGTGTTTTATTCATCCAGCATGAGGGTCTTAACATGTACATTGTAAAAGCACAAGAACAGCTAAAAATGCTAGAAGGTTATAAACCATTTGTCGATATTGAGCCCCTACTCTCGAAGCAATAAATATTCTTATCTTTGCGTCAGCGGTGAAACAAATAGACCATAGGTAGCAGGCCGCAAAAGCTTCTAGATAAAATCGCACCTGATAACTTCATCCACAAATAAGCTTCTGTTCTCTAAGGTCCTCATTAACCTTTACACCAATGCATAAGTACGTCTCAATAAGCTTGATGAATTTCGCAATTAACAAGTTTCATCGCCTTGCGACATCGATATGGTAAGCGAAACATGACTGAACGCGGAGAGCACTGGTGCTGAGATAGCTATCTCCATGGCGCCTCTCCTACGACAAGAAAGACGCAGCAGTGGATGCAATTTGTTGTTAGATTACCACTCCGATAAACACGTCAATATTATCGAAGATCCAAAAACGCCGGTATTTATTCTCTTCAGTGTCGTTGTCATTTAGGACATGGTGATGTGTGTTTGATTGCGCGAGTTCGCCGCCCTACATGGTCTACTTTGAAAATGGATCACCGACGTGCTTCTGTTACAAAGCGTACCATGACACGGTCATACTGCATGTACTTCTAGTAGGGGACCTCAAATTCCATGCAGTCAAGTCCCAGCTTCTCACAACAACCATGAAGGAACCAGAATTCCAATCGCTCATCTGTGAATAGTATGTTTTGCCCCCGTTCTCAGTTGCATTTTGTCACACAAACGTGTGGTCACACTCATTCGACCCAGATTCATCTGTCTTATCTACTGAACTCCATCATACGGATCTAGCTTTTTTGGATCGTCTGTTATCTTTACACTGCAGCTTTTGCGCTATTCCCGCAATAGCACAATCGAGGAATTTTCCGAATCACGAACCACAAAGCAATATTTTTGGTCCCAAACGTAAGCCAACTACATGTTTCATCTGACGAATCAGCAACTATGGCTGTGGACCGATTATCAAAGTATCTATCGTACACGTTGTATCCGTATCGCTCGGTGTCTCTGTTTTCAGCGTGAACGAGCTAGTTGCTCAAACCTGCCCTGCTTGGGCCAGACGCACAAAACGTGACGACCTTGAACATGCGGACAACTCAGCGCACACGCCACCGGCAGGAAACCATAAGCGTTTGAGCCTTTCTGAGATTACCATCGATCGACGCAGTGGATCGTGGCGACCAATCAAACCCCATGTTACCGCATCCAGATGGATAGTAGTTTGTGGCCTTCTTTTATGCCATAAAAATGTACGGATGGTTATTTAATCTGGCAATTGCCAAGGCAACCTCCATCGCAAATATTCCAAGCTCACAGTGAACCAGTTGAGGCTACACAACAGTAAACCAAATTCACTGTGGTTCTGTTCAGTATGTATAGTCCTCTCACTGGTAGAGTTTGTATTTGACTATCGCAGAATTACGAAAGACTAGTGACAATGTTTGAGCAAATGAAGCGCACAAAAGACATTCATTTGTAGAAAGCGTGGGAAAGACTAAATTCCCATCATTCCTATTCAATACCGCATTAAAATTGAGGAAGAAGGCTAAACGGCGAGCTAAAAATACATCATCTGTGGCATTAAACTCTAATACTACCAGTTGCTCAAATTTGCATGTAACAACCACCGCCTGTCTGATTGCAATGAGCACGGTCAGGGCCTCATCCATCCTCCAAAAGGTTCCGAAAATTCAGATGGGCTTCGACATCAGTGGTGGTTGGAACTTGATTGCTGCCAAAGATGACCGGAAACCTAGATCTTCGGCCACTACAACAGGTCCCATAGTGAATGAAGAAAACGAAGCAGTACCCAAACAGCCTCCATCGACTGTATAAAGACCATCTGGTCACTTGACCACATCCAGAGTTTTACGTAGTATAACAGCGGTAGTCTGCGCCAACATTCCAGAATCGAGATCAAATTACTTACAAGGAATGCAACCTGACGACGTGAACCAATGGAAATCCATATGTGACATTATATGGGTTGTAACTATGACCGTAAACTTGACACGCATAGCCCGTCACCCAAAGTCACGGCACTACGGTGAACCAGGACTTCTCCGAGTTTTGCTGACTTCTGCTAATGAAGCAGAAGCTGTCCTTTTATCAACAGCTCGCCTCCGGAATGGGCCACGTTCTATCTGCCCAATCCCGGATATTCTGTGGAGCAAGGGCAGACAGGAAAAGCGCTACTTAGACGAAAACCGGAAAGAATTCGTAGCCAGGACTGAGCTTGTACACGGGGTTTCCAAGGCTGGAAGTCATGATAAGCGCGAAGCAGCCACTAAAGACCAGGAGCAATGGCGGTACATTCGCGAGACCCTCTCCCTGGAAAACGTCATAGCACAATCTATCCCCAGACTGCGTCGATCACCAAACTGCACAGGACGTGGACTGAGGATAGTGAAAGTGGTCCTACCATTGGGATGAATTTTAGCAATGGTGTTTCCTTTGTGGTATGCGAGCCACAGGAGCCTCCGTTCCGAGCTCCGGAGCAAAGCAACATCTGCTAAGCAAACACACGAGAGCAGCTACTTAGTCAAACCACTAACCGACAAGGGTTCGGATAACTTTAATCAAATAGCCAATGCAATCGACAAACACAATCTACACATTACATAAAAGAGAGAGAGAAAGAAGCAAAGTGATAATGATAGGATCCATGAATCGGACACAGATGAGTTCGTCGTGCTTCTACCAAAGAAACGTTTAGTTGCAGACTTTTACCGGTCGGCACAACGTTTTCTTAACAAAAATCCCACTATTCATTGTTAAAACAAAGTAACTTTCCTGCATGTACACCAATGCACAAGGTCACATGAACAATTTTGCTGAACTGCGGCTATGTCAAGCGTCACATGCCTAGGCCCTCATACTCCTTACGGAAACCTGGTTGCACTCATAAATTACCGATACAGAAGCCACGATAAATAGTACGTACCGTCTCCGAAACGATCGGCCTAGCAAAGGCGGAGTCCACTCGGTGTCCGAGTGGACTACACGTATGCTTTGCAACCATAAGGTCACCGATTCGAATCCGCGTAGGGGTGGGCGTCCTCGCAGTATACTTAGCCCGCGCGCGACTGGTGGTGGTTGTGCGGCAGCGAAGCGCCGTTACGGCGTACAGCTGACATGTTGTTGTTGTTGCTGTCGTTGTTGTTGTTGTTGTTGTTGTTATTGTTGACCGTAATGACCTGCAGTGCGTACCGGTGGCCGATCCGGCAACGCTAATCATAGACTCACTCTGGTACCGTTTGCGACTGAGATGCAACGACACTTGCCTTTTGGCTGTTGTTAATCGTCCCCCAATGTCCATCCCAGAGGTTGACCCGCCTTGCAGTATCCTTGGAAAGGGTCTACAAGGACGATACAGTCATGTTCTTATCTCAGGTGACTTCGATCTTCATTATTTGTAAGTTCGGCATCCCCCAACGAACAGTTTAAGGCCGACTTGCAAGAGTATATTTTAAGCATTCCGCTCTTCAGCCTTATCAGTTCACCTACCCGAGCCGGGAATAAACCATCTGTGCTTGATTTAGTGCTCACGAACGAAGTGCTCATGGTTAACAAACTGAAGCTGGAGAGCCCTCTGAAACAGCGACTAGGTAACCAGAATTTACGAATCTGTGTGTTACGCGCAGTATTCACAAGAACATACTAACTTGTTTCAAACAATCACCCACTACGACATACTAGCAGAACTTGTGAGAGATGCCAGCTGGGAGTTTCCGGACGACCGTTCTATTGACAATGCTTTGTTGGATTTTACTGGCAAGTTCAGTGATCTGATTAAATCTGCATCAATCAACAAGCCCCTTTGTTCTGCAAGGGCACAATCATTCATTCGGAGTAGAACCCGAAAACACACGACAGCAAGTGACGCTGTGTAGCATATATATAGAGCAAACCCTAGCCCTGACAGTTGGAGTAACTATGCTGTGCATCGTAATCACTGTATCACACTTGTGCACGGTCAAATTAGTACACCGGCAGTCTAGCGGAACCATTTTGTGTCAACTTAAAGCTTCTGTACAGACATTGGAACAGTCACCGGAATGTGAAACGTAGTGTTCCCTTTAATATCAGCGGATGGGTGTGCTCAAACCGCCGAGGATGCAGCCAACGTTCTACGGCTATAATATGCTCCAAGTTTCCGACGTGCTCCTAGCATTTGTAACGTATCTGCCCCATTCTCCAAGCTGCCATTCTACACACCTCACGTTTAGTTCAGCGATCATTTTGAGGAAGCTGCTGTCGTTCAGCACCCGTAGTTCCCCCGGAGTTGACAACATTCCGCCGAAAGCACTGCAGGTGGCAGCTACGAGGACAACTGAAACATTAATGAGATTTCGCCAAAGATGCCTGAACGAACAGCAGGTCCCTGACATGTGGAAGCTAGACGTCATTACCCCGATTTTCAAAAGTTGTATCCGTTCAGATCCCGCAAACTATCGCCTAGTGATTCTCCTCTCGGTGATCTCTAAGGTGATGGAATCGATTATAGCTGAGGCTGCAATGGGCTATTTCGAAAGGTTATAGCACCGGAACAACACGGATTCCGTCAGCATCGGTCATGTACTACAACCTACTGATTGCCGGTGGCAGTTGGAACGAAATAGCCGACAGTGGGACCAGCAGTGATGTCATCTACCTAGACTTTTCTAAAGAACTCGATCGCCTTGATCAGCGCATCTTTCTTCAAAAGCTGCAAGCATACGGATTTGGAAACCCTGTCCTTGGATGGATCGGAAACTTCCTCTTTCAGCGGCGCCTTCAGGTTCGAGTTCGAGGTTTATTTGCTGATCCAATTGGTGTGGACTGCGGTGTTCCCAAGGGTGGGTTTTAAGGTCGCGGTTACTCTTGTTCTTCCTTAACGACCTTGCGGATATCATCAAGCCAAATTTCCTGCCGTTTGCAGATGACATCAAGATAAGGCGGGCAACCGACTGTCATGAAGATCACGATAGGTTGCAAAGAGACTTAGACTGCGCTTGTGAATGGTCCAGGTTTAGCAAGCACAAGTGCAAAACCGTGCATGTCCGCCACAAGCCCACGTACACATGCAAGCTTGGCTGCGATTTGCGGAACACGGCCTCACAAGAGCGAGATCCTGGCGTGGTAATCCAAGACGACGCAGGCTTTGAATGCGTCCAAAATTGTGAAGCAACATATTGGTGTGTTATGGAGGACGTTCGGGATGTTCCATCCTTCCATCTTCCCCTAAATGCCCCATGCGTATGATGCCCCATGTAGAGTACGCGATTCAGGCTTAGCACTCCTGGTTAAATCGCGACCTGGTTGCACTGGATGCTGCACAGCGACAGGCAACGAAAACTAAGAAGGCTTTGTCCCATCTTCAATATCATAGGCGACTGATAGCTCTGGGGCTGTACAGCGGAAGATATCGAGGTTTACGAGGTGACCTCATCATGGTGATCCAGATTTTGAAACCCCCGATAAAGCTTGCCGAGAACTCCTGAAGCTTAGCTGCAACACATAATTGAGGGGTCATAATTTGTAACTTGCCATCCAATACAGTCGGCTGGAGTGCCGCCGGAGTTGCTTTTCCCGAAGAGTTTGTCGGCCGTGGAACGTTCTTTCAACTGTTGCTACTTCAGTGCCCAAACTACTCATTTCTAAAAATCTACTGGACGATGCTTTACATTATTTACATTACTTGATCTGATTTCTGTTAATTGAGGGACGACAAGACGCAGACAAACATATTGCTCACCAACCGCACGAAATCGGGGTAGACGGAAATACTGTTGTGATTATGTGGATAATATGGTGAGTCAACAGATGTGTTTTTATTTTTGTGTAACTTCTTTGAATCAACCTTGTTCCCACAAACCATCCCACGGGACTTGTCAAGCCTTGACATTTTATCCATATCATACTATTTTTCATTTTTCCAATACAAAGCGAATCTGCATGATGTAGTCGCCGATTCACTGCTAAGTAACAACGTCAACACTGTTACAAGATCCAAATGGAGTCAACCACTGGCTGTTCTAGACTTAAGATTAACGAAGAAGAATCTAATAGTCGACTACGTGACGGCACCTACAGACCATAGCCGCACGCAGCATACCACCCTCCTCTTTCTTTATATCCGTAGGAAGAACGACTACCCTCAAGCTACCACACACCTGGACATCCTTCCTGACCTCGTTCAAGCAACGAGCTGAGTTTTCCTAACCAAAGATCCTCCCGATGTCACATAGAATGAAGTACACACATAACTCACCGGGCTAATAGCAAATGCGTCGAAAACCCAAAATCTAGACTACTACGTTAAGAAAGCCATAGTTGTGAAATGTCTATAAATTATTTAGTGCACTACTAAATATTACGAAGTCCATATTCATCAGGAATATCCATATTGCGGTTTCATTAAAGCTTCCTTCAACTTAGGTACGTATATTAATACTCCATGCCTCCTAGTTAAGAAACAAATATCTGCTTATGACCATCCATAGGATTACGACTTTAAGGCACTTCATCAGATAACGTTGACACTCAACCATGTCACGAAATTAGGAGGGGGTACATAACATTTTCTCCTTCGATAACCGGCACACGATTAACGCCCGTCGAGGTTTAAGCCCGAGATATGTATGCGTTTTACAATGGAGATACATACGGATGATTAAAGTTATATTGTAAAGTGTTTGCAGTTTGTTCTGAAGTTGCACGCCAAGATTGTGTGCGAACAGTCCGGTACAGCGGCTTACCCCATCACAAAATGATCGTTGCGGTTGAACTTCGGCAAGGTGTGCGCCCTCACAATCCCCACTTCGTGGAATAAGTGACTAATGCACATTTGTACGGCGTTGTTCTAACGGAATATTTATGATCTTATAAGTAAATGTCTATACCTTTCCCCTATGTCTGTAATAGATTGGGTTTTGGCTCCTGAGGCTACTTGTCTGTGAGGTTGTTGTGTGTGAGTCTATCTGAATACACGACATAATAATGATCTTTCGGATTCAAATTTGTGTTGAGTATGTGCGTAGTTAGGATATCGCAAACAAAACCACCTACAGGGCTTTTATAAATACAGGTTCCCTTAGTCCCTAATACGTGCAGTGACGGTTAAGTCAGAAGGTAGGAGTATCCAGTCGATGGTTAAGAAAATTACAAATAAGGGATGATTTACCTATTTGAATATATGGAAACAAACATTTGATAAATCTAATTACTAGTGCTGGTATTTGCTAAAACGGCCCGGTAAAATCTAGTCGTACCTTAAATTGAATCGTTGAGTCGTTTTTAAATATAATCTGCGGTTTTTATCCAAAACTGGAAGCGGTTTCCAATTTCATCACGGTTTCTGTCAACCAAATATGCTTACTTTTTTCCGTTCAATGAGGGAAAGTCTGCGTTATGGGACTTGATTCAGGGGAAGACCAGATTTTTTCTCTGGTTTAGGGGATATTGACAAAAGTTGGGACAATTAGGCAATCCTTACAGTAGTTGAATGTGTCTACGTTGTTCAATGACTCGCAATGTTTTAAGGGAAGCTAAGTAGACCGGAATATGTGCCTTCAGATACCATTTCCAGTTTTGTTAATCTCGCTCAGTGAAAGAAAATAATTTTAGATACCTATCATGAATTATTAACCAGCACATGAACCACTGGTAACCAATAACATTTTTCCATTACACCGAGTCATTCGTGTTCTAAAGCTTGTTTCGCTTCAGAAAACGAGGTAAGGAACCGATTTCCAGCTAATGTGGTGAGATATGCAACAAAACTGGAGTTCCAGATTATCAGTCAGCAGCAGAGGAAACGATGGCCGCATAACAACTGTGCTGCACTTCTCCAAGTGATGATGTGAATGTGCGTACATTTGGTTGCAACGTCATACGGCAACAAGCGTCATTTCACAGACAGTCAAAAGACATCAACTCGATAACCAATTATCAGAATATGCAAGGTCCATTTTCTAACAAATCTGTGGATGGAGGGAACATTGAAACATGTTTGCACAACAGGTGTTTTATCTGGATTACTACAGTCCTCATTTGGGACAACTTCAGTCGCACCGTTGGTGGATGCTGTCCTCAAATCACAAACATATCATTCACCTCTAAGTGTTCAGCGAGTTGCACGTTTTAGGTCTAACCGCCTCAATGAGTATAAATGGACAGTGTAATTCACCTTCAAACCCATCGCAATTGCATCTTACCCGCGCGGTTAGGGGGGTGAACAAGATTAGAAATAAAGCTAGAATCGTGCACACCGTCATCTGGATCTTGTTTAAATGTTTGGACCTCCATTTCAACAGTCTCAGCCGAGATAATTGAAATCTGGATTTGAGACAGATAGAACAGTTTTAGATAGTTATATGTGGACAATCTTAAAGTGATGAAGTGAAGGCTGTTCACATGTTTGTAATATGGAGATTTTATGACAACACAGGGAATTTGGGATAGGAACAATGCGTTGAAGCCTAACGTTTGAAAGGCCACCACTGAATTACAAATGCCACACTGCATCTTGATACTAGGCAGCAGACCACCCGATTTCTGGAACGGACAGCTTGGAAACCAGTTACACCAGCATGTCATGTTGCTTGATAATATGGTTCCGAAATGATGGAAAGTAGAGAACAAAATGGATTTGATCAGTGTTTAAGAGGTAAATTGATGTACTGCTGTTTCGTTGATTCCCCAGATGTATCCGTTTTCGTCTTCTGTGTGCTGTCATCCGAAACATCAGCCCTATGTTGACTAACGCTCACTCCAACCCATTCCGCTGTGGGATTGCTAATATATGACAGGCAATCCATGATTAGCCTGGGGTTAATCAGCCGACGTTCAACTAGACATATGTCATAAACACTTCGTTCTTTAGTTCCAGTGCATCCTATTAAATAAAGACAAGCCATATCAATCTTCCGAAAGTAACAATGTACGAGTCTGCTGCTGATGGCCCATTAAGCTGGTAATTAATCGGACAAAAGATGTATGGGAAACTTCTCATACGAAGAAATGCTCCCGTACACGAAAGGATTTGCTTCATTCAAATATGAAGAACAGAATAACACAGCTGCACTACTGGCTGAGCTGATTTTAGCAAGTTCAGTAAAACAGGCTTAATATTTGTGGTTCGGTGTTGTTCCACCCAACCCTGACATCCATTAACAAGTTTCCTCCTTATTTGGACTCATCAGATGGAGATGGCCTGAGCTGGAGTGCACGTCCTGACCTAGTGTTTAAAGGTTGACGCTTTAACCACTATGCCTTTAAGATCCGTGAGTAAAGCTTGGCACAGCGTTGAGGAATTCCAATTGCCCAAATTTCGTATAGGGTTTCAGAAAACTATACTTGGTGAATTTCCTAGATGCTCGCATTATTTCACACCAACTTGCATTTCAGAGGAAAAGCTTAGCATACACAAGTTGTCCGCAGACAACCGCAACATTTGCAACCCGTTTAAAGGCAAGTTATCTGAGTTTTGCGAAATGCAACCAACTTAGAAACGGTGTAGAGCAATAGGTTTTGCAAACGATGTCCAAGATTTTAAACAACTAGATTCATCGGAATATAATCAACAAACTTTTAGGTCGACACGAGTAGGTAGCGCACACAATGTGGATACTGTAGTAAGGAGAGATTAGGAAGCTGTTTGCGTCACATGTTTACTCTGGTTGATGCCTATGGGTAAACTCATGAATCGTGCAAGTTTGAATGATTTAATCTCGTATGATATGGAAAGATAACGTTCTATTCATGATAACAATGTAGATTACATCTCGCTTGTTCCAGCGACAATTTATTCCATAGATGGTTGTGAAAACCTAGGAAGATTGTTAAACAGATATTTTGAACTGCCTTCTCCGAGAAGCACAGATCTTATCCATTACAACGTAGATTGTTTGCGCCTTCTTGCAAAATGTCCTGGTTGCGATTGTTCACATATGTATACAATTGTGAAGAACTGTTTGGTTGATCTTCAGTCGTTGAAGCTAGAGTGTGTTTAGCTAGATGTGACAACACCGTTACAAGTAATTAAACGTCGATTCTCACCACAAAAAGATTTGGTTAAAAAATTGCCGGACGTTTTCCACAGTAACTTGGTCTATTTTGCGTAAGTGGCAACATATGACGGCATTACTATAGTGTAGTTTACACTGTGACTTGAGTGATCTGAATCGTTTTTGGGAGAAAGAACATAAACTGGTGATGTAATTTTCCGTCATTACGCTATCCCTACTTGACGTTGCAGGTATATAGCAGGGGAGCGTAATCTTGCCAAGGAATGCCCAGGTCTTTCGATGGAATATTGGTTAGAATGGGTCACTAGTAAGGGTGATTAGGTTTTCTAGTGTGCAGCATCTGTAAAACATCTGCACAGCATTTGAGATGTCGCGCAGGTTCCCACGCATCTGAACAGGCATCAGACAGCTGTTTCGACCCTTTGGGTCTTGACAATTTTACGCGTTCTTTGGACACCTGTCGGGTTGCGAAGATATGAGTTCATGGTGCCAGCAGCTTGTGCCACTAAGTCATGGGTGATTGAGGCGGAGTTGCACGACTGACAGTTGACTGCGTTATAGCGCGGCTTATCCTGCATTGTCGTGCTAGTTATAAACTGTGCAGAAGAAAATGTTTGGACCCAGGGCTAGGGATTTCCGTACAGCGGCTGTGTAAGACACAACACCTAGAAGCTATAGGGACGTTTATTTCCTGAAGTGGTGAGAATTTTTGTGTAATTTTTGTTGTTGTTCGTCGCAAACTCTCGTAGTCACGCAGGTTCTAACACGTATGAAAGGCACCAGACAGACCAGCAGGTGACTACGTCAAAATAAATCAATAATTACACAAAAGTTCCCACTACCCATCAGTAAACGAAGACGCCTCCGTATAGCTTCTAGGTGCTGTGTCTTTCACAATCACCATACAGAATATCGTAGCTGTGTAGTTAACTACTGTCCTCTGCACAGGTAGTAACTGGCATCCCAGTGGAGGATTAGCCGTGCTATATCGTGGGCAACTGTCAGAAATGTAGGTCCGCCTCCCTCACCCATGGCTTAGTGGCACAAGCTGCTGGCATCCGGTGGTCATGGCTTCGGAACCCAGCAGGAGTCCGAGGAAAACGCACCACTGACGAAAACTAGAATTTCCAAATGGCTGTCCGGGGATATTCCAGATGTATGAGAACCTGCGTGACTGCGTGGGTACTACGACGAAGTACATCTAAAATTGCATCAGCATCCCCATTTCTTAATATTTGTCTGTTGAAAATTTTAAGGAGCTGCTTTCACTCTATTTGTTTAGCATATACTTGACGCATTACTTAAGTGATCTGATAGAAATGAAGTCTTTCGCGAAGAAAACACGTGGGCCACACTGCTGATCTTTCGGTAATTTTAGTGATCCTTTGCTCAGATATAATTCGAATGAGCTTCGTAGCATGGGATGTAAATAGGGCTAGGAACTCTTTGTGTGGCCTACATCTAAGATGTCCTTCTTATTGGGACGGAAGAAGAGAATCGTCATACAACCGTCAGTCCCGCCATAAATGATCAAGGAATCGTGGTTACCAAGTAATACAAGATCGCTTGTAATTAATCGATGCTGTGGACTAACAAACGGGTTTAATCTTGACAGAAATTAAGTAACACGATTATTGGTGATACTTTTTGAGTCTTGGGGTATAGCCAGGTACGGTTTCTTGGCCGATAGCTTGGATTCTACTCTCGTGAACCACATTTGTGCTTCCGTATAATTATGGCTTTTTTCTGTAAGCAGACAGCAACCAAAGTTCAGGTACTCTGCAGAGACGTACAGCATGATGATGGCTACTTTTCCGTCACCAAGAATTAGGGAATTAGGGAAAGTACCATCAGGTCCCTGTTGGAATATCGTTTTCATTGGTGTAGTAACCATCTCCACATTCAAATTCACAATGATGTTATACATAGACGACTTGTCCCTTCTTCTTGGGAGCCGTGAAGAGAACGGACGTAATAGATTGCTGAATAATGCCAACACTTGCAATTTATTGATCCACATAAATGCGCAGCATCATCCGTTGTCGTACCGTAGTCCAAAGTTAGGCTTCGAACTTTATCGTGCTGATTAGGATTTCTTCATCTGACTAACTACATCAGGGTCTCAGCCTATTTCTCGTTGATACTAAACCGTTGAATTTGCAGTTCGAAGTTCAGTAGTTTCATGTTTATACAGTTATGCATGAAGATCCTTGTTGTTGCTGTGCAGTGGTCTCAATTTTCGTAATCGTTGGCGGTTTTGAGACGTTGCTTATATCAACCGTTAAGGGGATTTGTGCTAACCGTCAATGTGAATGCTAGAATATCAGCACATCTGCTAATGCTTTTCCTAAATTATCCTGCAGCTACGACCAAATCAGTTGTGGAGAAAACTCGATTCAAGCGTATGGTCTTAGGTAACATATCAAGCGTGCTTCAATCAATATGTTGCAGTTACAATAGCCGATTAGTATGCATTTATGGACTATTCAGGTAGCTTAATATTAATGTTGCGGAGCACCGTAGTGTGATCCTAACCTTTTAGTGGTCCATTAACTGGAGACCGAATAATTATAATACCATAGATCAAGAGCCGAACTAAGATGATGTTTAATCTGGCAGATGCCTATCATGTTGAGTTCAGCCATTTACACGGACTCGGTGGATTACTTCCACAAGTCCGTCAATCCTTTTCCGCATTTGCGATATCCGGTCTATCTTGTGTAGATTAAAATTTGGACATAGATATATGCATCTTGTAGAGGAATATTCGGTATTCCTGGCATGTATTTATTTTGAAGTACAAGGAGACTGAAATTGGAGGTACGGGGTTGGTGGCATCCGGTTTCGGATTTGCCTCTCACGGTGGCCAGCCACAGGATGCTTGCGCCTACAAAACGACCATGGATGGCTTGCGCTGCACCACCCACAGCTCCATCCACACACCACATATCCAGTGTAAACCGGAAGGAATAAGACCGGGAGACGTGTGGATGGGAGCCACGTTTCATCAACGGAGCCGGCCCACACTTTTTCACAGGCAAAACAAGCACGCTATATATGGGAATCAAGCACACACAAGGCGGTGGCTGGACCATAGTCCGCTCCACACTGAGTGCATGGAACCACTCTTCGAGCCTAGCACGACCATAAGGACCGTGCACCCCGTCCCCTCCAGCAATGACCAACTGTCTCCTGGATCCAGATGGGCGAGGTAGTGGGCCCTAGACAGGTAGGCACCTTGTCAACATGCACAACAAGCGCAGCCACACCGGGGAGATCCAGCGACAGATAATCACTTGAGAGACATTTAACAAATAAAATAAATCAGGTAATGCATAAGGAAATTGAGTAGATCTTAACTTAATGAGCATATGAAACACGTTTTTTGCATACGAATCCGAGATAAGTTGGCGAGGTTAGAAAAGATATTTTAAGGAAATGCCACAAACACGAAAATGTTATTGAAATTATCGAAATTAAATAGAATTGGCTTAAGCGTCGTGGCAAGTTTATAGAAGAGCGTACAGATGGACATTTATTTGAGAATGAAAAGCATTAGGACAAAAATGAAAACCAACCACCAGAAATTAAGAGACTTAGCTTGCAAGCACGCGGTTAGTAAATCGAATGCAACGTAGCTACAAACGCTGCACCGGTCCTGCCTAAGTTCTCTGCAGGACCCGTCGTCGCTTCGATAGTGGTCCCGAGTGGCCTTGCTCATGGCTAACTAGGCCTGCCTGACTCAGGCATTTGCGACCGCATGTGCTACAGCACCATGCGCTCGAAGTCGATGGAGTACAACCCATCGGTGCTTGCCGCCTCCGCAATTGTCGCTTCTTCTCTGCATGTATGAGGTCTTTCTCCCGCACTTCGGCAAATACCTTTGTGATTAGATCGCGCCATGCACGCCGATCAACCGCCATCGATTCCCATGATCTGCAATCAAGATTAGAACGTAAATGGCTCACTTTGATCAATCGTCAGTAACTAGCGACATACGGATAATTGTCTCACAGACTAGAGTTCTCGCTACGAAACGAAGGATGTTCAAAATCCACAATCAATACGGTGCTCCACACAAACACCGTAAGCATAAGCCGATTCAAAAGAGCGATACGCCATGCCAGGGCAGGAGCTAAGGCACAGCCTTGCTTCACACCAGAGACAATTGCAAAGCCATCCGAGGTCTCTCCACTCAGATGCACGCTCACTTGCATACTACTGTGCAGGCATTTAATTAAACTTAGAAACTTACGCCTGTAACCGCATGTACCCAACACCAGCCAAAATGCCCCGCGGTTCCCCGTATCAAATGCCTTGGTGAGAGCAACAAAAAGCGAGTACAACGGCTGGTGTCGTTTCCTGTACTTCTCCTGCAACTGAGGAGCCGCAAATACCATATATATAGTGCTGCGACCCGAGCAAAGTCCACACTGCTGTTCCGCCACCTTAGTTACCACAACCTGACTGACGAAGAAGTTGAGCAGGATTTGCGCTATCACCTTGCCCACACAGAACAGCTAGTTGATACCACGATAATTCGTGCAAAACTGCTTGCTCTCTTTGTCCATGTATAGTGGTAGCATAAGGGCATCCTTAAGCTCAGCAGGCACCTCTTCCCCAATCCTTACGCGTTGCACCAAGTCGTGCAGCGCAGTCACCGACGCTGGTCCGCGGTGTTTCAGTACTTCAGGCGGGATCCCGTCGGCCCCGGCACACTCGCCGTTTCGCAGCTGAGCGAGTGCTCTTTGCATCTCATCCAGTATCGGCGTTTCCGCCAGACTCGCCTTCACATCGTGTTGCCTGAGGCCGTTCAATTTAGGCCAGTCGATCTCTGAATGGTTGTTCCAGAGGTAGTCAAATTGTTTCAGCCAGATCTGCATTACATCTACCGTCTGCGTACAAGTAACATCTGAACTACTATCGATTTGGTCCCCAGCGGCTCCAATCTCAGTCCATACACTGAAATTTAAAGAGTCAAAGAATTTCTTGTATTGACGGCGTTCGGCGCAGCACTCCTTGTGCTTTGCCTTCTCCATCCACTATGCATTTTTTTGCGACGGAGCTCTCGAGACATTCGCGGGCAAATTTTGCGAAACTGACTACTCTTCCCCAAGTCACTATGGTCTGCGACATGTGCAGATGCTGCATGCTTCCCCGATACCAATGCGAAAATCGTCGCATTGTTCTCATCAAACCAATCAGCCCGCTTACAGCTTGCGCGCTCGATAGCCTCCTCGGTAGCAGTTGTCACCTGGTCGCGAATGTGGTGCCACAGGTCCGCCACTGTGGCTATGCAGTCCACATCACACAGTCTTGCATCATCGCCTTCTTCAGTTCAGTACGTTCCGCTACAGGACATAGGGAGAGAATGTTAAATTTACGCCAATTCACGGCGGGAGTACAATACATACATTTAGGAAAATATATGTACAGTTTGGTCCGGGACAATTTGTGATCAGGGCCACGCTCAGCTTCACGCAGTACACGAGTCATGTTTACTTCACCCATATAACGCTGACGTATGTTGACATATTCGAGCCGCTGCTCGTGACCACTCCGTGCATGTGTCCAAGTTGCTATATCACTCTCGCTCAATGAATAGCGCGTGTTCGTGCTTGTCAGGCCGTGAGTGGCACACAGTGAGAGCAGCCTGTCACCGTTCGCATTCGCTGAACCAATTCCATGCAGACCGATAACATCGGTCCACACCGGATGCAACAGGCCAAACTCGCGCGTTGAACTCATCCAGCCGAAATAGTCGGTCGGTCTTCTGCACAGACCGAATCACGGAGTATAGCTGCGCTTAGAATTGCTCACGCGTGTCATCAGCATAACACATAGTCGGACGGTACGTGCTTATAATAGTGGGAAAATTACGTCTTCCCAATCGTTGACGAACAGTCATCCGTCACGCGCTGATGCCTGTTTGTTTACCCTCCAGCTGGCAGTGGAGTCGATCGGATATTGCAACTCCGACCACATGATCAACTAGTGCTGAGGCGGCTTTGTCCACCCAGTAGAATGTGTAGCCAGCACCTGCGTCAAACTTTTAAATAATTGTCTGTAAAATAAAAAGAATCAAATCAGAATACCGGGCTTGATGCCTACACAATAAGAGCGATAAATGTTTATCAAGATTGGGTAGTGGCTGTTAACATACCACAACATTTTGGGCATTTGGGAGTGGGGGATTTATATCTTTGTCCTAGGGGGTCTCATTCCACGTTGAAAACCGATGCATTGACGTGTCAATGCTGGGAGTTCACTGTGGTCTCCCATTAATAAAGATACTGTGAGTATTTAGGTGATTAAACGAAACTTCGCGGAAGCTAACAGACTGGAGAAACCTGTTTGGGGACTCATTCAAGCAATTCAACCATATTTTAACGAAAAACACTCCACTTAGGAAAGCCTGCAACGAAGACTTTTGCCAAGTTGATAGTAATTAAGAGATGGAGAGCAGTTTCAAAGGTAACACCGGTTCAATTGTTACACTCCTAGCAGATTGCACGATGAACACACAATGGTACCAGCCAATTATCATGATGCATATATCAATCCATCCAACATAGCCAAACTGCCATGGAAAGTGAGTGGGAGCAAAGTGAAAGGGTGAATTTGGATTCAAGAAATGTGAACCAGTGGGGCTGGATAAAGGCTCAGGCTTAGGAGTGCATACGCGCAGAATATCATCTAAATTTTTTGACCACCAATGAATTTTGCGCATTATGATCTCATGCAAGTAGAATGTAATATACCGTGACCTTTCCGTGCGTCTTAAACACACATTTATTAAATTGCTTCCAAGTTGAGGAAAATATGTACCTCATGAGTTTAAATTTCATATTCGGATCCCGACTTACAGAAAGGACACATGTGCGTTATACAAAGCTATATGGACACGACTGTAACAAAAATGTCTACTGGTGCTGTAACTGATAGATGTTAGTAGAATTCAGTTAATTTCAATTTGTCTTTTGAAAGACGGAAACGGGGACTGGTAGATAGGTACATTTGGAGAACGTGGAAGTATACCATAGGGCGCACCTTCGATGCGCTTTTGCAGTTAGACATCGAGGAGTATCCGATGGTAAAGTTATGGAATTTTTAGTTTTGGATCCCAACTTCCCTAATAAAACAATTAAGGTTTATTTGGGCTGCAGTGAACCACTAGCAACATTGCGGAGGCATTTAGAGTCATCCTGAGGCTACTAATATCACCGACAAATTGAGAGTGAAAAGATCCAATAATATCGCCTCTTACTTTTGAGAAACAAATATCCATTGCGAATAGCAATAGATTTGCTGTACAGAAGGGCTGAGGAATTAGTAAAATTAAATTAGAGCAACATTCTTATGTCAGATGTAGGTTACTAGTGGCGACTCAATTATCCATCGAAAAACACGTGGTTAAACATTTCCAAAAGTGCCATTAAATAAAAGACTCCATTTTATATGAGCCCTACTGCTGCGTTTTACGATCACATAGTCTTCAAGGATGCATTCAGAGAGAATTGGAACAGTAATAATACATACATGAGTAGGGATTTGGATGTAATATATTCATAGTTCTTTGTAGAAGCTATCGAGTCAGTTAGTATTCATCGGCCACAAAATAGCGCTAGCCCGCCTTCTCGTCTTACCGGGATTCGTTAGAGTCTCGCAATATTTGGTTTTATCAGAATCTAAAACCTTGAACAACGGTGACTTGCACCCATACGCAGCCGCTGATTCCACTAGGCTAGGGGAAACGGCGGTGAACTGTTATGACCCACTAGCTAGATGCCATACATCGTAGCTCACCGACTACCAAAATCGTTACTAAGGTTGTAGAAGGCTGGGTAACCCCCGAGAGTCGAGACTTCACTGACAGTGATTACGTGCAACATAGAACTTAGAAGCAACCGTGGCGATTATCTTCATATACTGGTGGATTAAACATGTTAAAAAAGCACAAATATTCTTTGTAGCAGATAACAGGTGGCAAAGTTGTCTACCTGTCCGGTAAAGCAGTAGAATGGTGTATGGATTATTATCTAGCTTGGAAGCTACTACGAAAAAGCCTAAATAAAAGTCGGAAATCTGCAGCTTGCTACATAGGGATTTCCGTGTATAACCCTTGTACCAAAATTCGAATGCGAAGGTAGTTGCATGTGAATTCAAGTGTCACCATTGGGGAGACAATTTGCACCTCATGGAAGCATGTTTAGATTAAGCTGGATGCACAACATTATAGTAGACGGCATTCAATCTAACAACATTTCCCTGACCTTCGTTTGTCTCATTTATGTTAACACGGCCCGCCATGATCAGAAAACAACGCAGCAATATGCTCAACTCCGAAGAAGTGGTCTAAGAAACTGGAATTGGAGAAATATGCTGCGCAGTACACAGGCCCTAACGTGAATGGAATAGCACAGAAGGAGAACGTCCGCATTAGTTAAGGCAAGTGAGATACGCCCAACATACAACAATCAGTGTTGTGTTGGTCTGTTGAAGGAATGAGAGATGGGAAGATGTATTAGATGATGGATCCAGACCAGTTGCAACATGACGCAAAGCAGCGAATCCCCGCTTTGGACCAAAAGCTCGCTACACGAGATTACTCACCATTTGCCTACCACAGGATGACTAACAGGAGGGAAGGGCGCGACACAATACCTACAGAAAATGCACAGATAATCAGCGAGTGAGGAAATATACATATATATATATATATACAGATATATATATATACATATATATATATATAGTATATCCGGTTGCCCATATGCGTCGCACTGTTGTCTCCACTGGACAGCTACATGTCCCCTGTACCTAGAGAGTGACAATGGGTCGCTCGCGCTGCACCGCCCACATATCCACCCCCACACACCGGATTCAGTGAAAACATAAAGAATATAATATCAGGAGGCATGTGGATGAGACCTGCGTTTCATCAACAGAGCTGGCTCAGAGTCCTTCAACAGCTCATCAACAGCATTCCTCTATACTGAATTTGTGAATCCTACGTACCAAAAGTACCCAATGCGGTGCTTGGGCCATAGTCCGCTTAACACTGGGTGGAACTACTTTCTGAGTCCAGAATGGCCACGAGTACCGTGCATACAATTCCCCAGCAAAGATTAGCAATCCAATCCACCAGTAATTGAAGTGGACGGCATCAGAGAGATAGGCAACTTGTCAATATTCATCTCAAACGCAGCCACACCGGGGATATCAAAAACAAATACATAATTTGAAAAAACGTACAAGCAATATTGATTCGGAATAAGCAGACGAACAAGGGAACTGAGCAAATCAAACACAGTCGTATACTTTTCATCCAGCTTAAAAATATATATCGCAGTTATACGTTGAGCATCGGTTACTCATTGGCTGTATCACATAAAAGCAGCTCGAACGATTGGGAAAAAGCCAGGTTGTTTTCAAGCTGCTATATGCGAAGTCGTAAATCTAATCTTATCTTGAATGCTGTCGATGAAGCACCCCACAAGATAATTTAATTTAATTAAATGAATGCCTGTGCGCAGTTATGAAACGCTCGCGATTACTCGACATGGAGAGCATCTAGCTCACCACTGAGAAAGGTACCTTTGAGAATCTGACTATTATGTATTGGCAGAAGTTCAAAATTTCTGGCCCATATACTGACTTAAGTAAAGAGATGGGAATGTCAAATGAATCTCTGAGTAGATCAGCAAGTATTAAGCGGTTTCGGAGAACTGTCAATAGTACATTTTCCATCCAATGTGACAGTAAAGAGAATGAAGCACTCCTTCCGTCAAGGTTAAGTTGTTGGGGTTAGTGCGCTTGTGTAAGGTATAACCATATAACGTAATTTACTTCATCTAAGTAGTGATGTTAATACTTACAATACCAGTGATACTGTCATGTTCATGATAAGTAGGTAAGAGATATATCAAACGAAATAGTCAGGAACCACCAATTCATAGCTGAATGACAAAGTGCTATCTACTTCTTCACCGCGTCTAATTCCACAGAGATTCGAAGCGCTGATGCGATAAGGGCCAGAAGCTCCACTCTTGAATAGAAAACGTGACTTCCGACACAACATTTTGGTGAGTAGTTAATTATATGTTACTTTAAACTTAGTACTTCTGTGTTTCATACGCCTGGGTTTGTTATCAGCGAGCAACATTTGGAAAAAAGCCAACTTAAATGGTTAAATAAGTGGCAATTGTAGCCTGTTTTCAAGGCATTCAAATAAACAAGGTGCATTTCCTAACACAATGAAAAAGAAGTTATCAATATAAATTGGAGCACCTTTAGCTAAGTGAGTTTTCACAGCCTTATAAACTGTTGCAAAGAAGTGAGACATATCTGGTCTGACTGGAGAGCGGGAGGTTACCAAATCGAACCACCGATTGCAAAATACGAGAAAAATTAATTCTGTCCCATTAGCATAATTAAAATATTAATATATGGATCGTGATGACACGGATGATTTTGTTATTCAAGTTGTTTAGCGACCGATTGATGACCCAAAACTTGTATTAATATCTACCCGCCGCAAAATGCTATTTTACCGCTTTGGGGGTAATTACCCGCAGGATGTGAACCCCTAGTCTATAGAGCTTTTCTAGTAGTGGTGATCATTTCTAAATATCTTGATGCCTGAAAAGATTTTCTTATAAGATACTAACTGGTCGATTTCATCCACTTCACAATAATCTTTCCAAAAAGCTCACTTTCTCTACTACTTGTTCGAAATACAAAATTTTATTCTCCCGCACCTCATCGTATCGTAACACCGTTTTGCCTTATCTCAAACGTTTGCTTGTGGACACAGCTAAAGACATTAACATGTTACGCGAGCGCTTGTTGGAGTAACAGTTTGTTTTTTCCAACTTTTCTACTCAAGCATGCATATTGAAATTAGCATCCAGGTGTCCGCAGTGGTGGTGTAAATGTTGAAGATGAACCCATTAGGGTTTATAAAGCATATTTTGACTTGACTTGAGGACAGAATCAGGTTCGCGCTACATGTCGGACAGAGGAATAGCGGTAATCGCACACGTGCATTGGTCACATGTATGAGTGAGAAGGGGACACTGGAATTGGATCGGGTCGCAAAGCATGTGGAATTGCGAAGTCAGCACAGTGATGCGCAACTGCGTTCTCATTCATAAGATTATTTTCGTGGACCACAAAATTATCACTCATGTAACCAGTTAGTTTATCTCAATGTAGAAAACGTAACTGCCCAACCGGTTGACGGGATTAGTGTTAAATCATCGGGTAAATTATGACAGGCAACGTTCAGCGACGTCACTTGGTTCGGGTCACAGCTAATACAATGAGTACAATTGCAGTCCTTTTGAGCTGCTGTCTCGCACGTTGTATGATGCAGAAATTCCTTTACCCATTATTCCACAGTTGTTCTATAACATCAGTTGTTTTCACTAGCACATAGAGCATTGTGTGAGAAATCAATCCCTTGGGAATTGTGACAACTCTGGATTCACACTCTGCTCGATTGTATTCGGGAACTACTTTCAAATTTGCTCATCTTCAACGTCCCAATCTATATTGGCTTCCGGATATTTAATTCACGTGACTTTATCTGGCGCGCAGTGGTATCATATAGTTGTGCAAATCTCCTTGTCGTTACGCTTTCAGTCGAGTTGCCTTGAACGACCTAAATGTACTGCAGTGTGTTAGACTTTTCCCGCTATGTGATACATTTAGTCTAAAGTCACTTCACGCGAATACTGACAGCAGATGAACACGGTCAAATCATTCGGCACCAAACATTGTCCACCAGGGTTCGGATGAACCTAGCATTAATAAATTCAGCTTATGCCATTTAGAGCACCTAAGACTCCATTGTGAGGTTGACAAACGCATTTGAAGCCGATGCGGTACACGACAGGCGTGACAGTGCTAAACACGATGAATGGTTTGTTCACGGAGCTGTTAAAAAGGTAACCAGTATCCTAGGCACGTCCATTAGGCAGCATTTCTTTGACTTTGTGCAAGCGAATAAGTTTCAATAACGGATTCGCTAACTTCATCAATTGTACCAAAAACCTGCATTTATATTTGTGGTGTAAATCAAATCCGGGGATTTGCATCACCTTGGATTGCGCAAGCATGAACTGCTTGTAAACAGGGCGTGCTCTTGCCTAAAACTATCTTGATTCCGGCCTGCTTACCACCGACGTTTCTACCATGTGCAAACGATGAACATAAATGGTGATAAGGCGAAACGGCACTGACCATCCGTGGTTAAACTGTACGTAGACGCTCTATAGTAGCTGGAGGTAGCAACAACTGGTAAGGCTAAGTGGTGTTGACAATCATGAACGCTTAGTAGTAAGAAGTGAGGAAAAAATTGTGGGAAAAACAGCTGATCCTCAGTATCACCTAGTCCGAACTATACGGGACATGAACTGTGCAAGTAGTGCTGCTTGATGGCTCGCACGTATGGGTGTTTCTAATGTTCGAAAAGGAAGGAGCGTGCTCAACTAAGTAACCGGCTATCTTCAATGAGCAAATATTCTGGCTCCCGCAGTGGAATGGATCCCGTTGGCATACACAGAATTATAGTGCTAAAAATTTATTGGAGACATAATGGCAAGGAAGTGGAAAAAAGGGAAGTAGAATAGTGATTGTCCTTGAAAAATGGCTGGTGTCATTGGACGGTTGGTTAACCAGTATAAATTGTATGCTGAACATACGACATTCACCGAATTCGTGACTGCGTCATGTGGAATCGGGTCTGTGACTACTAATGTGGCATGTCTAATGGGGCTGTTCTTTAAACAAGAGTGATTAAAAATCTGACCACTTATTTTGACAACCTACTTCATAGCCACTTCTTACTAGCAGAAACTTAATCCTCACTTTGGAGGTATTCGTCTTTTAATTACTTTATATTATGGCAAGAATAATTCAGCAGTGTTTCTACGAATTTTGATAGATGGAGAAGCAGAAAAAGTACAAACTATTAGTCCCATTGAGCAGGGCAGTGTAATCCATCGGGAACAGCCTAAAATATATACATGTATATACATATGGTCGGCAACATAAGGTTCGACAATTTCCTGTCAATGTGGCCTCCAAAGATAGTCACAGGACGCCTGCGCCTACAGAGGGACCATGGTTGGCTTGCGCTGTACCACCCACAGCTCCATCCACACACCCCACATCCAGTGTAAACCCGAAGCATGAGGATGGGAGCTACGTTTCATCAACGGAGCCGGCCCACACTCCTTCACAGGCAAGCACAAACAGGCTATATTTGAGGAATCAAGCACACATAAGGCGCTAGCTGGACCGTAGTCTGCTCCACACTAAGGGCATGGAACCACTCTTCGAGCCTAACACGGTCACAAGGACCGTGCACCCCGTCCCCTACAACAACTACCAACTGTCTCCTGGAGCTAATATGGATGAGGTAGTGTGTACCAGACAGGTAGGCACCTGGTCATCATGCACACCAAGCGTAATTACACCGGGGATATCAAACAACAGCCAATCACTTGAAATGAGAATAACCAACAACATATAGCAAATAAAGTATACGGAAATACCGACATAAATCTACACTAATTGTGCGTATGTAACAAATTCGTTACCTAATAATCCGCTAAAAGTGCAAGATATCAGATAATATATGTTTACAAATTTGAGGCAAAAGCGAAAATGATAGGGAACTTAATCACAATTGGCTTAAACAACATGTGCAAGTTAAGGTAAATATTAAAATGACAGGCATTGAGACAGGATGGCAAACCCACCAACTGAAATAAAGAAAATCAGCACGCAAGCACGCGGTTAGTAAATCGAATGCAGCGTACCTAAAAAAGCTGGGTCGCTTCTGCCTAGGTGCTCTGCAGGACAACTCATCGTTTCCATGCTGGTCCTAAGTGTCCTTGCTAGTGGCTCACTAGGCCCGCCTGACACAAGCACTAGCCACAGCATGTGCTACAGCACCATGCGCTCGACGTCGATGGAGTACAACCCATGGGTAACTGCCGCTTCCGCAATTGTCGTTTCTTCTCCGCATGCACGAGGGCTTTCTCTTTCACCAGGTCAACCGTCTTCGTGATCAGATCACTCAATGCACGCCGATCAACCGCCTTTTATTTCTATGACATGTAATCAACATTAGAACTTGTAAGGCTCCTTTGATCACATGCTGGTAACGAAGCTTCAGTTTCCCACACTCAGCTGACGATATAATAGCTGCTTCCGTAGCCGCGTCGAATCCATTCGCCACACATGACCTAGCCACCTCAAGTGTCTAAGAAAAATTATGCGGTCCACTGCATCCATTCCACCTCGGCGCAGCACCTTAGTTTCCGCAACTCTGTTGCACCAACCGATGCGCAGAATCCGTCGCAGACATTAATACTGAAACCGGTCGAGATATTTCACCTCCCGCCAGTATATCGACTACGTTTCATTGTTGTAAGAAAGAACGGACAACATCAAGGATTTGTTAGCATAGGCTTCTTGCCAACGGTAAGCTAGTGGTTGTTCCGCATTCGGTACTCAGGCATCCCGAATAACACTGCTGTCTTCAAGACGCCGATACGAAGCTTAATTTATATCTGCTGAGCAGTCAAAACCACACTCCCAAGGTAGCAGAAAAGTGATGTGGTTTTCAACAATTCACCAACAATGCTGCTGCTTGGCTCCATCGCAGATTGCACCTCCGGTGAAGACTGATGTAGACAGGCACTTTAGCTTGGGTTGAAGGTAAGCCCGAATTTGGACTCTGTCGAAGCCAGAGCACTAGTCATGTGCTGCAACTCATCCGCGCTGTGTGCAAACAACGCGCAGTCTTCAACGAACAGCATCACAGGGATAGCTGTCTCACAGACTAGTGTTCTCGCTGTGAAACGACGGATGTTCAGCAAAGCAGCATCAGTACGACGCTCTACACGAACACCGTAAGCACAAGCGGCATCAAACAAACATTACGGCATGGCATAAAGATGCATATTAAACAGAGCAGGAGCTAAGACACAGCCTTGCTTCACACCAGAGAAAACTGCAGTCATCCGAGGTCTCTCCACTCAGCTGCACCCTCGCTCGTATACCACTGTGCAGACATGCAATTAAACTTACAAACTTACGCGGAGATATATAGATATATATATAGTTGGCATCACATGGCAGGGTTGATTATTTTGCTTCCTATTGCGTTTATCTCACACATGCTAGACCGAATTCAACTTAATCAGTTTAGCGATCCGTTATGTAGATCCATTTATTCAGCATTCTTGGGTTTGTGTTTCCCTTATCCGTCTTTCATATAGCGTGAACATTGTGTACTCCTTATTGATAACGTACGCATCAGTTCAATGTGTGGAATCACTAGTCAAGTTAATCTCAAGTCATGTTAATGTCAGTCAGTTAATCTTAGATACCACGTAATTTTGAACTAAAATCCAGAATAAAAGTTGAAGCAGACGATGAGAACCTTCTTTGACAGCCTCCATGATTCCATAAAGAAGATGCTATTCACTGGGGCTTAATAAAAAGGAGCTCTGCGGACTGTAAATACACCGTAAATACCGAAGGTAGTTAGTTCGATGGGAAGAGCGACGCGAAGAATATGGTCATTGTCGCTGGAATTCTATATGGATAATGACATGTTGGCTCGGAGTCCACTGCCGCAAGACGGTCAAAAAGCAACAAACATCAAAGTACCCTATTAACTGGATAGAAAAGCAAAATATCAGAAGCACTGATGTCAAGGTTGCCAACGATCATTTAAGCAGCGCAGCAGCAAGTGCAAAATTGGAAAGAACTGTCAAGTTCAAAATTCGGGTGCACTGATCGTCAAATGATGATGCATACGGAGGGACGATTTCGCCGAAGCTGTTTACCAGCGTCTTCACTGCTCAACAGTCGTAACGACGCGCATGGCTAGCTAGTTATCTGGGAGGATGTACGCATCACAGAACAGTAGCTGGCCAACCAACAGCAACTCAGCAGAGAACAAGTGGCACTTGTTAGCTTTGGTGTCCAAAGCTTCAATTTTACAGGCCTGCTATATAGGAACGCATGGAGATATCTGAAATTACCTGCCATTGCAATGCGGCACTTATTTTCCAGATACGACAGGATTTGTCAAAATTCGAAATACTAAAACCACGCTGCGAATGTCGAGGCAATAGGTAGACTTGTGATGAATTTATTCATAGAGTCCAAACACCACAAATCCTTGACCTCGTGCAAAACAATTTGTAACAGAGTATGAGCACTTTATGTGCTGCAAACAAAACAGAAATTGTGTAAAGAAAAAACACCTGCCGCAAAAATTATAGTTCTACCCGAATTGCCAGATTTAACCCGGCTCTCTACTTGGGCCATAGTCACCAGTAAAAATATGCCTTCATGGGACGATTGACAGAATGCTTTGCTCAGTGAACAGACAGGAGATTCCAGCACATTCTAGCAGCATGAATAAACTTTGATAATGTTTGGAGGTGACCGGAAGAACAGTTTCAGAAACCAACCTTTGCAACTATAACCAAACAGATTCTTAACTTTTGGTCGACTTAACGCACAGTAATACGCGATGTCCATAAGGTCAGACTCGAGATGATTGACAAGCTTTTACTTCGGAGCTCCGCCTGGTTTAATGAACATCTGCAAACAGACAAGTGAGGGTCAGGGCCGAAGCATATACGCCCACTGATGTGGTCTGTGTTTATCAACATTATTTTTCATGCATACTTATTCTATATCAAAATGACAGATATTGCGACCATTGAAAATACAATGAACAAACCAACTCAAAACATAATCTTTGCCCATTACTGACTACTGATTACTGGCTGGAAGCAGCAAGTAAAGTTTGCTCGGCGTAGCTGCATCTAATGTCACTCAGGGACAAAGACCCGTTATGTTGTGTTGCCCTCGATATATGTTATCTCGGCAAAGTGTTTGTGCTAGAATTTCTTAAATTCCGACAGCGACTTTGCCTCAACTACGTGCTGCGGCAGGTCGTTCCATACATTCATCGCTTTGCGTTCAACACAGAGTTGGTGAGCGACCCGCTTCAAATCCGGTACGACAAGCTTGTACCGATGGCCTCGTGTGCTGCTTGTTGTGCGCAGATGAAGCTGCGGCCTCAACATGGGGTAATCCCTCAGATATAATATTCGGTGCATCGTGATGAGGTCAACCCGCATTCGACGATAAGCTAAGGTATACAGCCCTACTTTCTTACACCGATCTTCGTACGGCACTCCTCGTAAGTTGGGAATCAGCCTGGTGGCTACATGATGCACTCGCTCAATCTTTTCTACCTCGCCAGGGTGATAGGACAATATGCGGTAGAGCCATACTCTAGTATTAGTCGTATAATTGAGGCAAAGCGAGGAGTAGCAATCCCTTCGGACCAAGTGCTGAAGCTGCGCCTGAGCGTCGAAAGCATACGTAGGATGTTTTGGCAAAGCCTATTCGTGTTGTCCATGGATTTCACTTCGCAGCATGGGGGTACACCGTGTTATCGCACGAAAAGCGCGGGATTCAACGGTTCAACGGCCACCGCGTAGGTTTGACTGTGCTCACACTTACCCAGCCTCATATACTGTGACTTGACCGGGTTGATCGAAAGATTGCCCTCTGCAAACCACGTGGAGAGGCGGTCGAGGTCCTGTCGAAGCAGGTCACAATATTTGGGTGTGGGGATTAATCTCCACTCCTTCAAGTCACATCGTTTACATGGACGAGAAACAAAATCGGCCCCAGTACAGTGCCTTGGGGCACGCCACTGCTCGATGGATACCAGTCGGTTAAATGGTTGTCCACCTGGACCCTCCAATTCGCTGTACAAATTAATGTGAAAACTCCCTTCAGCTGTGTGGAAATCATGACCTTTAAGTGAACGGCACAACTTTAGATCACAAATAGTTGCATCTGGTTGTATGAGGCACAAAGAGCTACAGGTGCTTCGCCTATAACTATCGTCCATAGGTGGGGCAGGTCAATTCACTTATTATGACCGATTTGAAGCAGACGGATGACAACAGAATTCATATTTAAGTGGCATTCGGCTGCTGACGTTTGTAGACAATAACTGTTTGCTCTGGTAGCGCTTAGAATCAAAACGACATATTATTTGTTGTTCACTAGGTACCAATGTAAAGGAATGGCTTCCATTCATCGGTTGTGGGCGTCCCCAACAACGTACCTGCCGCTAGTAGCTGAGCTCGCTTCTCTTTGGACTCGAATGGCTCAAGGTCCTTGATGAGATCCTTGGTATGGCAAGCGCAGATGAAATAGAACGCTGTCAACCTTTCTGCTTAATTCGGGTACACATTATATATAATCTCCATCGGAGCATAAAGTTATAGGGAATATCGACTGCTTCCACACATGTAAAATAAGCGAACTGTAACATCCATTATGCAGTGTTACCGTAGGCTTGATAGGGGACACTGCTTGGTATATTGACTGGCTGATGGATTCGGCCTACACTGCTGCTGGCAAACGTGCTGGAGCTCAGAGATTAAAACGAAAAGTGGAAACTTTCAGTGCCGATTATTTTGCGTTGGCAGACAGTATCCTCTTGCGGCCGATTCCGACAGAGAACTAGGTTCGAGTTTCCGCGATTTATTCACTCGTCTTACATGCATCATCTTAACTAGTACTTGATCAGCCCACACCTGAACAGGAGAACGACTCGCGTCCTCAGCTACAGTCTTGATTAAATACACTTCCGAAAGGTAGCAGGCCGTGCGCCATGAGTCAAAGAAGCTACTCACGCTATAGGAAAGTATTAAATCAACTCATACCCAGTGGTCGTCGCAAGAAGGCTTGCCCGGCGATCTGTCAGGATCTCTTCACAACAAGCCTTACATATAAGCCTATCAGACTGCAACTGCCTTCTCTTGCCATTCAGAGTATGTAAACGAATACATTAGCTACAATTTGTTTCAGGGAACACTTACTTACACAATATATATTTATATATGCTGTTATCAGTGTGGTAAACGTGCTTTTCTCAGAGGGTCGTATTCACTGCCGCGTGACATAATTGCCTCAGGATTGTGATAGAATTGAAATTTACCCATCCGTATTTTTCATCTGGTTATAGCCATTAGAAAGACTGCGACCCATCACCTAATCTTATCCGTTTGCCTCAGACCAAGTACTGCAAGGTTTTCATTTACACTTATCCAGTCAATTTAAACCACCATAATACTCACCATTGAAGCACGGTGTCACCTGTGTACTTGTGTAAAACATGCACTTAAACAGTATTGTCATATATGGGATGGTTCATCAAATAAGGTAAAATTCGTTTTGTTTCGTGGGAATAGACAGCCTCCCTTTCAACCCGCGTAAGCATGCTTTCGGCAAACAGCTTGTTCTTGTCTCCTTTCCCATTCCAAACATTGGAAACTAACAACATGCTCGTTCTCACGGCACTGGTGGTTTCCATTTGCTAGGGATGTGGGCCACAGGTACAAAGCCAGTCACCTGTGATTCGATACACGCACCTCAAGTGTTGGTGAGTTGTTCGTCAGTCGTTGTTTTTTATCACACCTACACAAACAGATTAATTGAGAAAGCAGGGACTGGTTTGAAATCTATTAAGTGCAATACGGTCTAGCTCAAAGATTTATCCAGCTTCTGATGCTTCCCGTTATCTCTAGTCATGCTGATTACACATCAGCAGCGAGTGCATTTTTGTTCTCACCCGATGTGATTAGTTGCATCAAAGTTATTTTAGACTGGATCCCAACTGTGATCCGGGTACAACGGACTCAGGCTGACAAAATGTACCGCAGCTACTACTGCTACCGTCACGACCACCCTATCACTCAGGATTATTTTGTATTTATTCTGGTAGATCAATAGAAAGGCTAGATGGTGAGTAAGGTGCGATCATTAGATGGATAAATAGAAAGTTATAGTTTATTTCTGGACCACGTGACATACAGCTAGCCGAAGGCAGGCATTGTCGGCTGTATTAACAGAGCAGTGAGAAGCAAATTCACAAAGTTATTCAAAGCAGGAACATTCAGATTTGGGTCAATGTGCAAACAAATATTATCGGTGCAAATTATGGGCGCAGTTGCTCATTTGTTGCGAAATCTACCTATTATTATTATTATTAACCAATAATAAGCAGGGTTTACACAAATGACTAAGCCTAGGTATTTGTTTTCATTTTAATCACGGTGGCTTCAGTTGGTCTAACAACAAGAAATTATTTGTGATTGACCAGACCCCGCGCTCGAAAGCGCTGCAAGAGGTTGATGAAAGCATTAAGATCATAGATGTTGATGTCGAGTTAATAAGTCTCCCTGCGACGTCCAGAAACAAGCATGGGATTATTAAGGCGGTGGAAAATATGTTACGTTTGGCTGCAAGTCATCAAACGTGGAGCAAAACATTTTAGTGTATAGATTATTTGAGTAAATAGTTCGATGCGTGTACAAATTTGGGATGAGAGAGAAACAATGACTAATTTTATGGGTACATAAGATATGATAAGATACATCGCACCAACCTCTTTGATAAATATGAAATATGTACTGACTCTTTGCGACCTACGGATTGGCAGACTGAAGGTGAGAGGCTTTGTATACTCCTAGCAAAATGCGGTTTTAACAGGCAAAGCATTTATGCTCTTAGTTTCGCAAATGTATACCGTGCACGAAGTGTATTTGCATTGCATGCTGCACAGTATATGGAGTGTTTACTAAAGATGTAGGAAATTTCTGAAACATATGAGTAGGATACAGAGGCGCTCTAAATATGGAAGCAAAATTAGCAAATTATTGCCTTTAGGCGGCATCTTTATGCACAAACTTTTGCGCCTGTTATTTTTCTACCACCGATGCTTTGGTGGTAGTGCAAATGATTGGCGAACTTTGCAAGGCCGGGAGCAACAAGATAGGTGATTGGTTAGAGGAATTAAGGGGCACGATAGGGCACAGATAGAACTGGATAAAAATGAGTTTTTATACTCCTGATACATAGGTGAGCTGCGTGGGTGATCGGTGAATTTTCAAACTCCAGAAATGAAGAAGCTTTCCCACTGAATATAAAGGGGAAACAAATTAAAACAACTGCCCATATATTTGACGGGATCATTTATAACAGAGTATGCGCTTTCTTATTAAGGAACATTTCCTTTTATAGTTACCTAACTAAAACTCACGTAAAGGAAACAGCATTTGAAGGCTACATTTACTTGTCCGAAAGTCTTTGGTGGAAAGGTGTGGACGATCCTCATAAAGTCAGCAGTAACTTTTCGTAGTAGCTTTCCGTAATGTAATTTCACAAAACTATCGTTCGCTCAGATAAGAAACAGTGCGACCAGTGACACCGCACTGAACGAGTAATTGCCTTTGCCCCTGTCTTTGAGTATTGCTCTAGCAAGAAGGCATTTAGCCAACCCTGGATTGTGCTAATTCTTTTGGATGAGTTTTATTTCAACAAGTGTCTCTTACAAGGTATGGAGTCAAAAACATTTCGCAAAAGCATAAATTCATCAACACCATCATTACGGAACCAGCAGTGTAACACATTGGAGAATATTTGCTTTACTATTATTAGATACAAGGCTACGAATACATCAACAATGTTGGTCATTTAGTAGTTACTTTGCCGGAGGGAAACCGAACATTAGGTCTTGTTCCTCGCACGTATACCCTGATTCATGAAGATGTAGTTCATGGGATTGTGATTCCTCGCTTCAGTACGTGTTCAACTTCCTCGAATTGAAGTGATAAGATGATTTTTCCGCTAAGTTAGGGTTGGATGCGTTTTAAGAATATCTAAAATCGAGAAGCAAAACATATGAATACACTTGAGGTGATACCGTCTGATCACATTTAACATAGTGTTCGATTTGACTGTAGCTAGAATTACCTCCAGGGGGAGTTTATAATCATGTCTGAAGCGGAACACTCCGTTCTACTAAGTTAGTGAGCATAAGTATCATGGGGTTAGCTAGTAAGGAACACTTAACTTTGAACAAGGATTTGGTACGCATTAAGAAGCACTCCTTTAAAAGTTCCGTTGGATTGTCTGGTGTAACTATCCAAAACGGTTAAAAAGCTGTAACTCTGTGAGCTCTATGCGGTAACTCAATTTTTTGGCGTGCCTTACTGATCGAGATTTTTAGCTTCAATATTGTGGAAAACAGTGTTTGAAAAAAACACGTAC
>CALYDF020002413.1:0-63426 GCA_944474145.2 Dicrocoelium dendriticum | reverse complement strand
TTATAGAATTTTCAAGTGGCTTGGCATCACAGTTGTTTATCGCTAATGGTGCTTGTTTTTCGCCGGAACGTGTAACACTGTTAATGGATAACTTTGGTCTTTTGGTAGGTCTGGGGTTAGGGCTACTTAATACACTAAGCTGCAACTCGAGTTCAGCGATTTTCCCTCCCAAAGCCTTGACCAATTCTTTCTGTTCGGATTACGCAACAGCCAACATTTCACACCTCGCGTTGAGAGTTCGGATAATCTTGGCTATTGGGCTATCTGAACACGCATCACAGAACCACAAACTATTGGTTATTACGCTGCGGTTTCCGCCAAGTTCTGAGTTCACGTCCACTTCGTCGTAAGAATTTTCACACAAAGAGCACGTGATTTTTGTGATGACAGTTCTCCGCTTACTTGAGCCATGATTGCCCTTCGTTGTTTTGTTCACGCGTGGACCCGCTGATAAACTTCGCCTTCCCATGGCTTAGTGACTCGTATGCACTTTAAATCACGCCGGTCGCACCGTTGTGAGCTGCGTGAATTGACTAGTCCGGCTAGCCGTAACCGTCGCTGTCCGGGTTTGGTGGTGATGGGTCTTGGCGCAAGCGTGTATGGAATCACAAACACTTCGTGTGGTAGGGTGCACGAAGGAATATAGATGAAAGGACAAAATAGCCAGTATCTATGGTGCATGGTGGTGCACAGTACTAAGCCATATGTCACCTGATAGCTTTAGAAAAGCTCTGTAGAATGGTTTCGTAAATTCACTGAGATTACCTTGAAAAAACAAGCTTTCAAGCGTGGTTCTTAATGTACGAATTGCCGAAGACGCCGGTTGGGATGAAATAGCGAGACGGAGGACTTACTGCGCAAATATAAATCCCGTTCGATAGAACTCGGCGAGCCGAAACGAATGGGCGTATTTCCGAGAATGTAGCACAAAAAATGAACGGAATAATCCAGGATTACCACAGAGCACAGAATTATGCGACCGTCTGTGACCTTGTCATGGTAGACAGCTTGAACTGTACATTCTCGAAATTGACTCTACCAGCATAAATGATAAAGTCTTCGTCCTCCTGTTTCCCTAGTTTCTTGCACTGTGATCAATAAATAAACTAGTAAAAATTTTCAATATAATTTTCGTATGGACGGCAGATTGATTCGTGAAAAGTGAGGTCCTTAGCGTTCTTTGGCGAAGTGCAATTTGGATGTCACATGCGGTCAGTCGTACCAGATTTATTCGACAGCAGCTCTATGCTTCGATACCGGTGTCTTCACAGGACAATTACTCAATGATCATGTCAACACGATCAAGTGTAGATCTGTTGCCTTGAATACTTTTTTCAATAAGATGCCTAGTCGCGTCGCGCTGAATGGGTGTCTCGTGGGGATAATCCATAGCATTGAAAACAATGGTTGGACACAAAATATTAACCAACCCGCAAGTAGATCCAGCACATTAGATGCGATATTCGCGATTGGCATTCCACCAGTTTTCGTAGCCACTAACATCCCATAAACGGGTTGTATCACATTATTGCGTATTGGGTAGCATAATTTTCAAAATGTCAAACAAACTCAAAATGACACTAAAGCCTGTTCGTCGTATCTATTTCATCGACCGGATCGCTTTTGAAAACCTGATCAATACCCAGAACAGGAAATCATTTTCATTTACACATGACTTAAACTTTGCCACCAATGAATTTAGAAACAGCCATGCCACCTGTGCCGAACTGTCAGCACCCACGCTATGGATAAACACCCATACCAGTAGTATTCGATACAAGTGCTGCAATAAAACGGACACCAAACTGAGGAATCTCAGAACATTTCATTCCATTCAAAGTAGATTGATTAGAATAGATGCGAACGAACGATAGACAAGAGCTAAGAAACTTAGACAATTGGCCATCAAAAATCGTCCAGTAGAATAACTCTGCTGTAGGATAGCGATACAAATGTAGGTGCAGAATAAAATGGCCCGAATTTAGTTAAAATCGGATTTTTGCATCGTTGTATCTTTAACATTTTGATTCAGTGAAGGGTAGCCTGAACGATGTACTTGCGGATAGTGAACAGATGTTGAAGGTGTGTTCATACTGGTACTCTGAGCAAAACAGTCTCAACCATGCAAGCTGAATGGCTGCTGATTGAATGTGACAATCATATCCGCACTACGCATCTGTCCTATAAGTAGCTCAACGTTGCTAGTTCACAACACCGAGGAACAGTAAGAAAGAAATGTGCTGAGCCCGTGGGTTACGAGCAAAACGCGTCCATGCTAAAAGAGTGCTTCTGTTCAAGTTACAATACATGCACTACAAAACCATTTCATTTGACGCTCAACTGCCCATACATGTGCTGTACGCCCACTTCTCACTCTGCCCCTGTTCAAACACAAGTAGACATGAGATGTCAATTGGGTGGAGACAATGGGGTGTATGTAAGCTGGACTGGTTGCTAACTTGTGCATGCAAGATGCTGTCAATCTGTGTACTGTGGGTTTTATCGTATGAGAACTAACCTCAGGATTGTTACTGTTGACGGGTGGGGCGAAAAACAACTCACCCATTCGTTACAGGAAATAATGACCACAGTATTGATCCAATTCTGTCAGGTTAGAGCATGTCTGTGGACATAAGTCACATTGCAATGAGTCGCTTGATCGGTTCATCGCCCCAGCTGTGACTGTTGAGTCGGTGGTGTCACTCAGCTCGCAAATTCCGGTGGCCGTATTTGTTGTCGTATAGGTATGCGAGGGGGCGATTATATTCAGGCACACAGAGAGGGAAAAAGTGGATTAGTTTGGCTTCAGTCATTTTGTACGGTGTGAACTAAGTCCCCGGTTCCGAACTGACTGCCGTATTTTGATAAGATAATCTTTGATACGTTTCTAAAATTTGGTGTCCATTTGCAATCTTCTAGATGGTTGGGCATATTTTTTCGTGGTGAATATTTCTCTTGTGATCCCACTGATTCGCCGCAATTCGTCGTCGATGATGACAAGTATGCAGTTAGCGCACACACCGTAGTTACATTTGTATATACTCCAATGGCTATGACGCTACGAAAGGTGGTGACCTGCGGGTACTATGTATTAGACGGTCGCATCAGCTGAACGCTGCTTCACGGTTTCGAGACAAAAATTGGGCTAACAACAGATCTCGCATTCAGCTGACTAACCTAGTTCATTATCGTCTCATGGGTCAGTATGGCACGGATGTACCTGTGAATACAACCAGCCAGTGGGGGCCGCTACCAGGTCTGAATCCGTCTGTAAACAAGTGACGTGAATCAACCCCACTAACACAACTACAGATGAGTGCATGTGATCTGTAAGTTAACCATGCTCTGCCAGGAAGACATTTCGGTCTAACAGTCATCGGTCTTTTGTTTTTCCGCGGCTGGGTTGGCGGTGCAGAGTGCAGAGGCAATGGCAGTTTTAGAACACCATTTGCCCTCCCACCGCGCCTTCCTACTATGAAAGCCATCAGCGATATGCTTATTTGTAAAGTTTCTGATATCTGCCACCATGGGTGACAAAAGTAGTCTGAGGCAATGCATCTGTCTAGGAAAAGATAATAATTTAGCAGCTGAATGATAGTATGACAGTTGCTTACTAACGTGAAGCAAGCTACCGTAGATTGAAGTTTCCCATAAAGGACGTATGCATCACGCAATGCACAGATAACTTCCGTCGGGTCAGGTTCTACAAGAAAATAACGACCACGCGTAGCCTGCAAGTAATAGCAGTGTTGGTAGGCGAATTGACAACCAGTTCCTGGCATATTGGCTGCCAGAATCCGTGATCTCAACTCTCGTCCGATCTCTGTAGTGCCACGATCTCAAAGGGCCTGGAAATCAAGAAAATATGACCGCAGATCTGCCACAATGCAAGCATCCGGTAGGTGCCTACTCGACTCGGATTGTGCCAGTTATATTACCTACCCCTTCCCAAAATTATGCAAGTACTCCGGATTAAATAGCGTATCCTGCGATTGCGCTGGTCCCGATTGTATTTGCTTTCGTCACTACATTGCTTACGGTGAGGCGAAGATATTGTTGCACTGGGGACGATAAGTCTCTTCTACCATGCCACTGTGTGTGTTCTACAAATGTTGGCAATTGAAAGTCGAGGGTACCGTGCAACCGCTACTGAGTACCTTTTCTCCACATGCAATGACGTACCAGGTGTAGCGCACAGAGGTATCTACACTCGCAGTCCTGCTGAGTGAATCCATGCACCGGATGACAATGGCGTGCGTTCTACGAACTTCGAAAACTTATGCAAACTTAAATTCGCAGTTATAGGCGATGGTGATGGTAATGTGTATGGAATTCTCGCTGGCGCTGCTCTAGATAGACAACGCGTTTACGCCTTATATATTGCAGAACCGGGCGTAACAAGTGAGACAGGTGAGGTTTGCCAGCTGGGTTCTTTCCATCTCGATAACATTTCATCAGGTGGGACTGAGATCGAGCTTCCTTTCTCGGAATTTTACGATGGCAGCATTCCGTGCACATGGTGCGATATAGCAAGAGCAAAACAGATACTCGTGTTGCTGTCGTTCGGAAGTGTGAGAGGTCGTACTAATGTTTACAACCGTGGTTGAAACGTGACCTAGAGTTGCTAGCAATACCACAAAGCTGGGCAACAAAGGACGTCAAGTGTTACACGATCTCTCGTCACCAAACACTGAAGGTACGCGGTAAGTTCAGTAGACACTACCGACAGTTACGCGGAGCTGTGGAAGCCTCACCACCACGATTAGCGAAAAACTGCTTGATGGGGGACAGCGGCTTAGAGGACAGAACAAAGCTGACAGTGGATCAACTGGTCGAGGGGATAGCTTTGTGTCTCGACATGACTTATTTCACATTCCAGTCTAGAATGTACACTCAAGAACAGGGTCTGGCCATGGGATCTCCAATATCCCGCGTATTAGCCAATATGTACATGGATGAGTTTGAAAAGAAAGCATTACCAAATTTCCGTGGTGTGCTGAAAATATGGTGGGGCTACGTGGATAACACTTTTGCGATGATAACAAGAGATTAAGCAGAGGAATTTTTAAACTATTTGAACTCCATTGACAATGCGATAAAGCTCACCATGGAACTTGAGTCGCAGAGCGGTACACTTCCGTTCCTTGGTTGTCTGGTACATAGGAAGGAAGGAACGTTAAAAGCGACAATGTGTCGCAAACCAGTGGACACAGATGGGGTATTTAGCTATAGTTCAAGCCACACGAAGCACGTGTACGCGGGAATCGCCTCATCACTATTTCACGGAGTAAGTGCTCTGTGCACGGAGGAAGAAGATAAGAAGGAGGCAATGAAAAACTTAATAGCTAGCGCATATCCGAAACAATTGGTGAAACGACAGCTACAGAAATGTCTGAACCCACGCGCAACACCAACCACAGAGTGGATAGTGACAGTGGGTATTCCGTATAAAGAAGCAACTTCGGAAACGATTCGGAAAGTACTGAATAAGGAGAAGATAAGGGTAGTTTTCCAGAAGGGTCGAACGCTATGGTCCACACTTGTGCACTTGAAGGATACACTCCCTTTAGATAGAACAAATAAATGTATTTACAAAATTCCATGGAAAGATTGTACACAAGTGTATATAGACCAAACAGCGAGAGAACTACGTACAAGGATTTCAGAACATAGGCGACACATATCACGACCTCCGCAAAATGAGCTAGAATATGGAGCTCTACTCAGAGATTCGGCAATAGCGATACATGCGCTAGACACGGGGCACAAAATTGACTTCGAAAATGTGGAGGTTATCAGGAAGGGATTACGATCAGCCAAACAAAGGCTGATTGCTAACGCTATAGAAATAACCAAGGCTAACAACTGCGTGAATAGAATAGACGGAGTAGGGCTGTCCAGTGCCTGGCGTCCAGTCTTACTTCGGCCAGCTTGTTAAGCTTCGGTGGATGGATCCCGAATCGGAATGAACTATCGACCCACCTCCAGTGAATTCCGAAGTACTAAACCCAAGTTCTATCAATGTCCAAGTTGCTTGCAACGAATAACTTAAGATTGCTAACCACACATGCAACTATCCAGCGGACCAGCAATTTCTGTTCCCCATTTGACCCTGACTGGAACCAACGACAGTGTACACACGAATATATTGACCTTTGACCACTGTAATCATTCATTTATTGATGAACTGCAAATTGATTCGTCTCTGTATGTAGTTTAGCCATGATCGCTATAAAATACCACTGTTAAGATAATTCCCATCGCCTTGTGAAGTTTTGTGTCAAAAGCGAAACGTCGTCCATAACCATAAATATATATTAACCGATCATCTACCAAGTTTTCTAAAATGATGACTTCCCGATCGGTTCCAAATATGTTCCAATATATTGAGGACTCATCATAATTGCCGAAGCCGACCACTGAAAATGCCAATCGATCAGTGGATTATCGGCTTTGGCCACACAAACTGCTATCAATTCACCCGTCCACGACGATCACTCAAAGTTCAGGAACAGACTAAGAAATTAAAAATCAAGCACGCTTCACAAACACACTCGCTCGTACTCACATGTGCACGCGTGGATTTAGCACACAACACTAGCAAGGATTTCTGTGTGGGACGACCGTGCACTGCAACTCAGGCTTTGCCTAAACAACGGATTACCCAGTGAACCATAGATAAGTAAGACCTTATCTTCCTCTTGTTTTGTTCGTTTACAAACTTTATTGTATATGAATTATACACACATCGTTTATACACATCTTGTTATTATTAGTGTGTTCCTTCTAATCACATCACATCATAGAAACCACGCTAATAGAGCCCTCATAAAGGTGCACCAAATGTTGATTGTTCAGAGTTAATTATGCCACCATTTACTAAAGGTCAGCCACAATACCAAACTGCGAAGTAAACGTTTGAAGCAGAGTGGACAATACATCCATCTAGAATGTTCGCAAAACTACTTTTCCCTTTGAGTTTGCCAGCTCTAGAACTCACCACCAATCCCAGTTGTTTCCCCTTCTACTTTGGATCTCTTCAGTAGAGGATTGGATTTTGCACTTAGATCCCAGTATACTGCTAACGTGGAACATATTTTGATACCCTCATCCTGCGTTTGCATCTCACCTGGTTCGCCCGAATCGGTACAGGAGAGAGCGTATTTATTTTCGCCTAGAAGGCCTTGATTGTAACTTAACCCCAGGCGCCAGTAGATGTCAAGATCGCATTCCAAATCCATCCTGATGTCTTGAAGCAGCGCAGTTGAAACGGTAGACACTGAACTGCTGATATACACGTCTCTAGGTTTCGTGATTCCCATTCAAGCAATCTGGCTGACCTAATAAACGCAAGCTCTTTTTACCCTTGTGAAATCATTGTTCATTGATGTACCAACGAGAGTACCACCGGAAATGTAAACGGTTAATTCCTTGAAGTCAGCTTTTTATACTCCCTGCAATGAGGTATAAAACATGCATCTCCCTTAACCGAGAAGATGTTACCTGACAAGGACACTAGCCGAAAAGAAATGGTTCAGCGAATCAGAGATACGTTGGATGCACATGGTGTTGACTAGTGGGAAATGGCAGAACTCTGTTACTTAGTCGTCTCGTATAAGCTAACTGATTTGGATGAGTCCGACGTTCTCTTTCAAATGGAATTCAAACGCATATACCCAATCGCGGTTCCTGTGATTTTGTCACCTAAGGACACAATGTTATCAAGAAAGACGAAAAATAGTGTAGGCCGAGGCAACTCAATAGCGGATTTGCGCTACAAGTTACCTGATCAGCACAAGCAGAACTGGTTCAAAATCAGCCTCAGGGCATGGAAGCGTGTAACTTTGTAGACATCAACGGTGAGCCCCGGGTCGGCGAACAGTTCTGCCCGCCTTTCCTACACTCAAATGATTACACCAGAAATAAAGCTTTACTGGTCAATAGACGAATGCGGGCTCACACTATGCGTAAAGAATAGTTGTCTCCGCTTACTGAGAGATCATATGACTTCCAGGCTTCTTGTAAATTCTGAGACACTGCAAATACCGACAGTTCATCCTAGCACGCTGATGTTCAAAACACGATTTCCCCTCTAAATCATTTTACAGAACCAAGGTCCAAGTGCACGTCGGTGTCCCATTTGCCAAACAATTGTCTTACCCTGAGTTGTATTAGTGATTGATACTTGAGCTAATCGCCCGGGGATGAAGCGCGCTTTGCCGCATTGGTGCTCACAACCTACCTGTTCCCAAATGTCTGAAACAAAACCCACAAGCGTGTACAACTCCATTGACTTCTCGATACAAACTGGATTACAAGGGGAACGGGAGTGTCCCAATGAAGCGCCGAGAATATGCGATGTGACAGATGCACTCGAAGAAGTAATTGTTCCTTTCGCATCTCCGGCCACATGAGTTGCGTCCGGGAAGTAGAAATAAGGATTGGAGGAGACCAGCGTGCTCAAAACTCTAGTCAACAGTAACAAAAGTCATTGTTTCTGCACTCGTCGGTACGGCAACCTTCACTCGTGTTGATCTCACGCAACTAGACCGTCTGCAGAGCACGACAGTTACAGGAACCATGCCCCCAGAATAATGCACCAACTTTGCGCTTTTACTGATGATGGGTAAAACACACATTTCACAGATGTCACGTCGACATCCTCAATGACGCCTATCAGTGGATTGATGATGAACCTGTAAATTCACCGCGCTGCATCAACGGCGAATAAAAAACAGCCATGATGAGATGTCGTTATTCATCATTCTTATCATCATCCGCAACAGTAGTATATCAGTCATTTGTACTGATGCCACGGAACGAAGATAACTTAGATTGAGATATGAGGACCTACCGTAATACCTTAAAGCTTTGAGCAAGCCTTCAATGTTAAGGCGGCTACTCATTACCAACAAAACACCAGTAAACCAGCTGGTTATCGTGCAAATATAAGACAGCATCGACGAGAGTTTCAGATAATAGCGTTGTTTCATGTTTTGTAAACACTAAGATGAGATTCAACTTCAAACGTGTGGAGGAAGCAATCACACCTTGTTATATTTTTATTCGACTGTCTTGTGGTATTCTAATCAATGTGGTAACTAACACGGATGTTCTTAACTAAGGGCAGATGCAGCAATTCCCACACTATGTGATTCAGAGTCTTCTGAACGTTTTGAGCTGTCTTCTCTACCATTGCGTCTCACACGAAAGCCGATGCTGTGAATTCATTTAGATTCATATTGGTTATGGACTCTTTTTACCTAATTATCATCTCAAGTTAGGACAACGTATGTTATCGTAGTTTCTGGTGGACTGGATGGGAAACGATTATAGTCTAAGAAGAATGCTTTTATTAGATTGTCTCTCTGGTGAACTGGTCGGTAAGACCACACTACCCACGCCCGCTTGCTAGAATCTCTGAAACAGCCCACTTTCACTGGAATTGCCAACTATTTTATTTGAACCATACTTCCTTGACGAGGGTACTTGAATGACGACGACTGCTAAAGTTACACAACGATCCATTTATTGCTAGGACAAGTCTAATTCGTCTCTGCAATGGAGGTAATGATACCACCCAAGTGTTCAAAACGCAATCGAGCTGCGCAACTCCGAGGAATTACAGCGGTTACACGGACAAATTATCACACTGATATGACAGTTATTCCCTCTCCAACTCCAGGCAAAGTAACGTGGGTAATCGATTGGGTGGATGTGTTTCAAGATGAGTGGCGGTTGTAGCAGTCTGATGGCAAAGGCAATCCACGCACACAATTCACCACTATCTCCTAGCGCAGTGTATGAATGAGGCACGAAATAGCATCGATATTTCCCGCTTCTTGTGCTGCTTCGGCCGCTCAGATGTCAGGCTTAGTGTGTGCGCCCGGTTAGACAGTCGTCCGTGTGTTACAGCCCAGATGCCATACTTGAGGACCAGTACGCGCCCGCCACGATAAGCAACGTTACTGTCGTCGTTGTACAATACCTGCCCAGTCGTGTTGACCCACCAACGGGTTGGATTACGAACTCAACGATGCCGACCACATCGTAGCTACATTAGATTGAGGATTTGCGGTGATCCTACACGCGCACGTCACAACAAACAACAGCGGCTCGTGTCTAATCAGACAGGAAGTGCACCATCAGGTCTACTCACGTTCGGAACAATGATTGCATTAATAGTCGTAGACACAAGCACGCAAGCGCACATAAGCAGATAAAACACTGCCACACGTACACGTGATCAAACGGATGTACGGTGATTGTCCAACCGTGCAACAACACATTTGTTCAAGTGAGCTTCTGGCGAATAATTTGCGCAGTCCAAACCACCCATTCGATGAGGACCCGGCCGAAACGACTACGATTGCCCTTGGGGTCATACTACAAGAGCCGTATGAGTTAGACAATCACATGCAAGGTTTGGTGGATTAATAGCCCCAGTAACTTCGCATTGGAATAGTCACAGTGAGGCCGAGTAGCGAGGGGGCTCTTGATTGTATGCACGGACTGTTAGTACTGTATTACGAGAGCATGGTATGGTGGTCATGGGCCGATCAGGATTGTATGTGTACACGTTGTGCTGGTGTCACGAGCGCCCCCCACACACAATAGATTGCCATTGGAAGAACAAAGGCGAGGTTGTGGAGTGGATGTCCGCTCGAATATTAGTACGAAAGCAAGCGAGATGAGAAAGGGTGGTCGAGCACACGACCAAGGTGGATGGGTACGCGACCTGCCCGTGGCCAGTTGATGCATTTACGCGGTTGATTAGCTGGGTGGCAGACTGTCGCCCTGAGTGTCCGATGCGTGCCCGGGCACACCCGTGTTGGCATTGAATGCAGGTACAGACAATTAGGAAATGCGGAAGTATGGGGCAAGGTAGGTTTTACAACAGTTAGTGCCAAGTGGATGCGCTGAGGCAGGAATCAGCATTCGATTACATTTGCAGGAATTATTTACGAACAAGAATGCGGGACTCGAATTCACTATCAGGGTACGCGAACCGTCCCTTCCCATCACGACAGTCAGTGTCGCACATAGCTGGGAATTCAATCGCTTCCTGATTCGGATAGATATCTACAGTTTCCAGAGCTGGAAGATGTGTTGGTCCATTCGCGATCCCTGGATGGTAATGAGCGTTTCAATGAGCGCTCCAATGAGATCAACCGTAAAAGAGAGGAAAATTTTCTGGATGGGTACTGAGAGACCCGGAGATGGATTGCATGCAGCTTGATGACTGCCGAGGCCGGGCATTTGACAATGCTGCTGTTATGGCCGGCTACCAATCGGGTATGCAGTGACATCTGCAAGTTAATTCGAAGTTACAATTATGCCACGCAAAAATATTTCATGAATATGGCTTGTGTTCTTGCAGTTTCCGCGAAGATTCATTCTGTTACATTTTTGGTACGTTAGACCGGGTCTTCGCTTTCTGCACCCAAACATTGCTAGAATATTTTGCTTCAAGTCTTCAGTCTGAGAATAAACTAGTTTTAAAATCTGGATGGAGTAGTCGAGCAAGCGTTGTAAATGTTGTGGTGAAGAAATACTAGGAACTCATAACTTCTCTGAAACATTTCACAGAATAAAGAGCAGATGCAGCCACAAGATCAGATGCATCACTAATTCTCACTTCGGTACTGTCGCTTCGTCTTAGTTTGCTTCTTAGCCTTTGGAAGTCTGTTCACATAAAAGGCAAGGAGTTTACCTTCCTCAGTAGAGGGAGCGACTGGTGGATATTACAATGAAGGGATAGAAAAAAACAAAAGCTGAATTGGGAATAAGTATGAAGCGTCGAATCCGCCAAAAGAAACGAATGGATGGTAATGAATCGCTTTTTGAATGACTCAAATAGCTTGGCATTATGCTTGCTTAGCTCTTTCCACTTTCGACTTTTGCCTTCTGAGTTTGCTTTTTTCTCGTTTTTACTTCACGTAACCTGCCCAGCACGGACTGCTAGGGCAGGATAAGGTGACAATAATTGGTTAGACAGGGTGTGATGCAGCCTTTGTTTTAGGTCTATCAGTATTTCAAAGTCTGCCAACTCCTGGTTAAAGGACCCGCTGAAGAAGGAACATTCACGGGATAATCTTATCGTTCCAGTCCCGTTTGAACTTTAACTAGAATCCAGTGACGAAAGTGCACTTCAATATCAAGCACGATCTAAATTGAGATTGCGCGTCGCAATCCAATCACACAACGAGTAATGCAAAATTGTCACTTCAATTAGTTATTCAAAGTTGTGCAATTGGTTGTCTGCCATGAGACGGTAGCCAAAGAAAAGGAGCTTTTCTGCAAATATAATGATAGTTACGATTTCAAGTTGATGAGTTGAAATGACATCGAAACGCATCGCGGTTGTGCATTGTTCTCGAGCGGGCAACATCAAACCCTCATCCGCTTCGACTACCGTCCCAGTGATCGCATTGACCAAGGTCCACTTCAAGGTGAAGCGCGTCGAAATCCAGGCACACAATCCGTAGTCCAAAATTAAGACTGCAAATAGTCGTTTACCGTTGTGTCAACGTTTGCCCGCCATGACCAGGAAGCCAAAGAGATAGAGCATTCTGCTAAGAGTCCAGTGGTCGCGGGTTCGAATCCTTTGGTCGCTACCAGATGAGATGAAATGACATCGAAACGCTTCGTGATTGTGCAGTGTTTCAGGGCGGACAACAACCAATTCCCATCTGCTTTGACCTCGTTACAAGTGATATAACTGATCAAGATTCACTTCAATGTGATGCGCTGTCTACCTTAAGATTACGAGTTGCAGTCCCATCACGCAACGTGTAGTCCCAATTTGAGCTCGCAATTAATAATGCACCGCTGTGCCCAGAGTTGCCTGCCGTTAATCGGAAGCGAAAGTGGTAGCGGATTTGTCTACCATTGTCTCGGGTTTGTAGATGGCTGTCTACACACAATGAGATGAAATGACATCGAAACACGTCGTGGTTTTGCAGTGTATTCTGCCGGGCGACACCTACATCCCACCAGCTTCGACTACGGTCCAGTGATTTTAGTGACCAAGCATCACTCCAATGTTAAGCGCAATCTCTACATTGGGACTGAGATTCGCAGTCGAACCACACAAATTGTTGTCCGGAATTGACCCTCCAATTAGTCATTTAGCGTTGGGTCAAAGGTCGCACGCCGTGTCCAGGTAATCAAAGTGGTAGAGGTTTCCGCACCTTTTTAGTGGGTGAATGTTTGAGGCCTGCTATCACCACCTGATGAGATGAAATGACATCGAAACCCGTCGTGGTTTTTCAGTGTATTCGGTCGGGCAACACCTGAATCTCACCTGCTTCGACTACCGTCCATGTGATTGCAGTGACCAAAGTTTACTACAATGTGAAGCGCAGTCTACATTGAGCTTACAATTCGCAATCCAACCACATAAAATGTGAAACCTGAAGTTGAGTCTCCATTCAGTTATTCACCGTTGTGCCCAAGCTTGCCCGCCGTGTCCCAGTAGCCAAAGTGGTATAGGATTCGGCTACTGTTCCAATGGTTGCGACTTCGAAGCCTACTATCTTCACCTAGTGAGATGCATTAACATTGAAACGCGTCGTTGTTTTGCAGTGTTTCCGGGCGGGCAAATCCTAATTCACATCCGCTTCGACCACCTTCCCATTGGTCAAAGTGACTTAGGTTTCATTCAATCTGAAGCGGGGTCCCCATTGATACTGCGTGTCGCAATCTATTCACACAACGTTTAATAAATAATTAAGCTTCCAATTATTCATTTACTGTCGTGCCATTGGTTGTGCGCAGTGAGCCGGTAGCCGAATGGGTACGTGTTTCTGCTACTATTCCAATGGTCACGGGTTCGATGCCTGCTAGCACCACATGTTGAGATTAAGTGACATCGAAACGCGTCGTAGTTTTGTAGTGTTTTAGAGCGGGAAACACGCAATTTGCATCTGCTTGGACTCCGGCATCAGTGCTCGCATTGACCAAGATTCATCTCAATGTGGATTGCAGTCCACATTGAGATTGCGCATCGCAACCCAATCACACAACCTGTAGTTCAAAAGTTTCCTTTCAGTTAGTCATATACGATTGTGCGATTGGGTGCCGGTCGTGACTCAGTAGCCCTTCGGAAGTTCACATAGAAACCGTACTTCCCATTAGCCTACTTCACCATGACCAATGGGGAATTGTATGGGCAGTGCGCCTCTTCAATCACATTCGCGTCCAGCATCTCCTGTATTTACCTCTTCACTTCAGCCTCCAGATGGATGGCTATCCTCCATGGTCCATGGGACCGATAGGTCTGGCTGGTTAACGTGATGGTGTGCTCGATCCAGTTGCAAGATCCATACGGGTTGCTGTCATCTGTAAACAAGCGGGGATACTTTGTGATCAGTGACTGCAAAGACCGGCTCAAATGTAAAGCGGAAACAACCGATTGCGAGAACATCGTTTCTTCACGACCAATAAGTGGCAACAGCCCGCATTCAGTCAACATTGCACTCGATTGGAATCGATGATAGCCTTGTTGAACTCCGGGAAATCTTCTCCCAATATGGTTTGTTTCGCATCTGGTGACACTACTTAGACGTGCGTTAGTTTCCGTCCCCCGATTGCCACCATGTGTTCGGCCATACCATCAATGCCCACTGAGTAACCGCCAACAGCTCTCACGACCATGGAGCACGATTGCAACGTTTTGCCCAGCCGATGTTTGCGCAGTGACACCGCGGCACCCGTATCGACCAGACACCGTTCCATCGTTCCGTCTACTTCCACAATCGCCTCCTACTCAACGCTTCAGGTATACATTCCTCGGCCTGAGAAAAAAAGCAAGGTTGAATGCATTAAGTATACGGGTTGCACATCACCTCACCGGACATTGTCCTTTCCATTGTCCCGGTTTCCCACAAAGGAAGCAACCTCCCCTTGTTCGCTCTTCCGGCCGCTGAACGCGAAACCCATTGACGTATTCGGCGAGCTGTTCCATCATCCTTTCCAATTTATCCAACCGCTCCTGTGGTGGGAGCTTTGGCACAGAGTGAGCGGCTAGACCAACCGAGCGAACCAAATAGCCAATGGGAGGCGGATATAATGGATTCTATTACTGGAGTCGGATTGGCTGCTATCCGTGTGAGTGATTCACTGTTTGTTTAACTGAAGCCAGTGAGGAACTTCATCGACTCAGGAGGTGTTAGGAAGAAATACGCGATACGAACAAGCCAGGACCCCATCGCCGCGGTAGGCCATCCAAACTCACCCGCCCGCAATCTGGAGAAACGGCCAATTAACGCGAGGGCGGGGCTTCTTGATTTGCTGTAAGCTGACCTTTTCAGAGCTTTCGACGTGCGCTTTAAATACCGTTCACGAATATTCCATTTCGTCCTTATAATGAAGGGTGTGGTTCATTAATAGATCTCAGTTGCTCAGCTCATCCGATGCGGTCTTCTCTCTGTCCTTTGGGAGGCCAGCGACTTCGCGTTTTGATTGTGAATCAAATGTCCATTCAGGCGAGGGACGAACACTTCAGCTGGCGACTGGTTGAACCCTAATCAAGCTGTCCATATCACCTGACCAGCTCAGAGCTATTCTGCTGCAGCAACAAGCACAATTTGAAGCATTCCAACTCAGGCTGATCTAAACTCTTACGTGCAAACTCTGAATCCAGACCGGTTCATTGTCTACAACCGTCAAGCCGTTCGCATCAGTAGACACCATCACTAACAGCACTACCGAATTTTCGTACTACCCTGATGCTGACCTCACCTTTGAATCTTGGTTCAAGCGTTATGAAGATGTGTTACGCGTTGAACTTGGAGACCATGATGATGATTAGAAGGTTCGATTGCTGTTATGGAAACTTGGAATAGCAGAGCACTCCAGGTATGTTAACTTTATTTTGCCTACGAACGCTCGAGACTGCACCTTTGAAGAGACTGCCAGATGCTTGGGCCAAATATTTGCAGATCAGTCATCCATATTCAACACCCTATATCAATGCCTGAAGCTCACCATGATGGTCGCTGATGACTACGTCACTTACGCTGCCATCGGCAATCGCGCATGCGAAAAATTCGACATAAATTCCATCACGGCAGATCAGTTGAAATGCTTGATTTGTATCTGTAGGTTAGATTCCCCACGGGATGCAGACATTCGCACCAGACTGTTGAGTAAACTTGAACAAGACCAGCAAATGACTCTACAGACCATAACTATTGAATGCCAATGACTGCTGAACCTCAAGCATGACACGATTATGCTGGAGAAGTAACAATCAACCCCAAGTCTTAGTGTATTAAAAATCACTGCAATGGAAACGCTTCCAGGTGAAACATGCCATGAAAAACCCGGAGAGAATCCCAAGCCCCCGCGTACCTGTTGGAGATGTGGTGAGTGACATTTTGTTCGAGTGTGTACATTCCTGAAACATTTTTGCCACAAGTGTCATAAACGGGGCCATATGCAAACACACTGCTGATCCAGACTGCAGTTCAAATGTGCTAGACATACGCGACAGAATTCAAATGTTCCCAACAGATTCGGCAGCTATAGAACGGTTCAATCTGCCTACTCTGATGAACGTATGGCTCGCAGAAAGGGTTGGAGGTGAAAGTAAAATGCAGGCATGCATCTGTAGCCGCTCATGACTGCAGACTTTCGTTCTACCATGGAGGTTCATTGATGTTTGTTTTAACACATCATTTCGTCATCCCTACTGGCTATTTGTAGTTGTTGTTTTTGCCTTCAGATCGCAGGCATACTTTGACGCTATCACTCCCACCTTACATCCTTTTGGTGCACTTGATTGGTTCCCCATTTTTCCGTTCTTATTGGCTTTAATTGTCCGTTTGTTTACCGCACCCTGGTTAGCTTTCATGTTTTGTGCGTTATGCTATATAACGAGCAGGTTTCCCTATGCAAAAAACCTTTGAATCTCTGTCCCTGATCGTTCGTGTTCTCACTACCGTTAGTGGGTGGAAGCAGGCGCGGGGCTCCGACACAACAGAACGTACATCAGAGTTTATCTGAACGGGCAACAAGTACGTCTTCAATTAGATACAGCCTCGGACATCACAATTATCTCCAGCAAAACTTGGCAGTATATTGGTGCTCCGTCAATCAGTCGAATGACATGTTGCACTTAACGCGTCAGGTGGTCAACTTAATCTCATTGGTGAGCTGCAGTGTGAAATGGTTTTTGGCGCTGCTCGGGCAAACGGTGTCGTGTACATTACGGGCCTGTCACATTTGAATCTTCTTGGACTCGACAGGATCCAGAAGCTCCACCTTTTCGACATTCCCCTGGGTCAAGTCTGCAATGCCCTCCGGCTCGGATATACGAGGCCCTCTTCGGAAGGTGACGAACCAAACAACAACCTGATCGAGCAGCTACGAAGGAAATTCCCGTCTGTGTTTTGCAACGACTTGGGAAGATACACAAAAACCAAACCAAGCCTTACTCTCAAAGACGGTGCTAAACCCGTATTCCGACCCAAAAGACCGATTGTTGATACCGAACTTGATAGTTTGGAGCGGGCCGGCGTCAACCAACCTGTGAACTATTCAGCGTGGACAGCACCTATTGTTGTCGTCAAGAAGACCAATGGAACCGTTCGTATCTGTGCTGACTATTCTATGAGATTGAATGCTGTATTGAAAATGCACCAGTATCCTTTGCCAGTCCCAGAAGATTCATTTGCTTAGTTCAGTGGTGGCGCTTACTTGGCAATGCTAGATTTATCATATGCTTATCTTCAAAGTGAAGTCGACGATGCTTCGAATGAGTTGCTGGCTATCAATACGCACCGAGGTCTTTACCAGTTCAACCGGTTGCCGTTTGGTGTCAAATCAGCTCCCGCGATTTTCCAACAAATTATGGATACGAGGATAGCTGGGTTATCAGGAGTCGCAGCTTACTGGGACGACATCATAATCAAAGGGGCTAGCTTTCGAGAACTGACGGAAAGACTGAAAGCAGTTCGCAACCATGTTAACGACTACGGTTTTCACTTGAAAGCAGAAAAGTGCAATACAGGCATGAAGTGTGTAAAGTATATTGGCTACATCTTCGACAAGGATGGCCGTCGTCCGGATCCTTCCAACATAAGTACCATAAAACAGATGCCTCCCCATGACAATGTCGTGAAGCTCAGATCATTCTTGGGGTTGATCAGTCATTACAGCTCTTTTGTGCCCGAAATGCAACGGATACGAGGACCGCTCAATGAACTTCTTGTACCAGAACGCGAATTTGTGTGGTCTCCTGAATGTCAAGCCGCATTTGATAATGTCAAGTCTATACTGTGTTCTGACTTATTGCTAACGCATTTCCATCCGGAGCTGGAGATCATAGTTGCTGCTGACGCGTCAGACTACGGAATTGGAGCAGTCATATCTCACGTTTTCCCCAATAGTTCGGAAAAAGATGTGGCACATGCAGCCAGATCACTCAATTCAGCGGAGCGCAACTATGGTTAGATCGAGAAAGAAGCATTGGCTACAGTGTTTGCACTCAAGCGATTGCACAACATGCTCTACGGACGAAAATTCACACTGTTCACTGACCACAAAACCTTAGTCGCAATCTTTGGATCAAAGAGAGGCATTCCAGTCTGCACGGCCAGTTGTCTCCAACGATGGGACAAGGTTCTACTTGGATATGATTTCGTCGTCAAATAGCAATCTGCACACAACATTGGTCAAGCGGATGCGTTATCTCGTTTAATTGGTACACAGCATAAAGAACCAGAAGATTAGGTAGTTGCTCAAATCTCCGTAGAACCCCAAGTACATCAAGTTGTGACTGACATTTTCGGTGCCTTACCAATAACTTGCGAAATGGTGCAGGAAGCGACCCATCATGATTCCACCCTGCAACAAGTGATCGATTTCCACTTCAATGGCTGGCCTAAGAGAGTTACAACACCGGAGCTCCAACAATTCCACCAACGAAAGGAAGCACTATCATCCGTCAGCAATTGTCTGCTCTCCTCAGATCGCGCTGTCATTCCTCTCATCCTTTAAGAGAGAGTCCTCGGACAATTTCATACTGGCCACCCAGGAATGAATCGCATGAAATCGCTGGTACGAAGCTATGTGTATTGGCCTTATATGGATTACCAGATGGAGAATTTAACGAACAATTATATCCGATGTGCTAGTGTACCCAAACAGTCCAGCAAGATCGAATTGCAATCCTGGCCAATACTAATGGAACCATGGTCAAGGGTACGCGTTGACTTTGCAGGTCCACTTGACGGTTATCATTTGCTCATGGTTGGCGATGCCCACAGTAAATGGCCAGAGGTGATTCCAATGGTGAGTACCCCAGCAGCAGCCACCGTCTCCGCTCTCTGTCAGATACTTGCTCGTTTCGGTGTTCCCCACACGTTGGTTTCGGACAACGGTACACAATTCACCTCCTCTGAATTTGTTGTCTTCAATCGCAGAAACGCTATCGTCCAAGTAATGTCTCCACCTTTCCACCCATAATCTAAAGGGAAAGCCGAGCGCTTTTTGGATACACTCAAGAGAGCCTTGTTAAAAATGAAAGAGGAAGAAACCTTGCAGGAGATACTTGACACATTTCTTCTGACGCATTGCACAACTCCAAATCCGCTGACACCGAACACACTATCCCCGGCTGAAACTTTGTTTCAAAGGAAAATCCGTGTGCCGCATGATGCCCTCAGACCCAGAAAGGATCAGTTACTGTCCCGCAACTATCAGATGGAACGTCGATTCAAAACCCGACACGGTGTTCGGAAACGAGACTTTAATATTTGCCAACAAGTTCTGGCGAGAGATTATCACATCAACTATCCTAAATGGGCTATGGGCCGTGTGCTATACAAACGTGGTAACGTGACCTACGGTATCCAGGTTGGGACGGAGATCTGAGTAAGACATGCCAATTGGCTGCTAGAGGCAGGGACTGGCGAACAACTACAACAACAAGTACCAGCGGCGCAGTTACCTCTGGACATACTGGCCGACGCCGGTGAAGCGAAGACTCCCCAACATGCCCCAACACAGCAACCACAACATTCTCCCCGAAACCTAACAGCACGCAGGCCGAAGCGATGACACAAATTCCTGCTCCCCATGCAAGTCAAGCCAAAGCTGAAATCATACAACACAACTCCAACGGGGGAAGCGTTAGGAAGGAATGCACGATGCGAATAAGCCAGGACCCCATCTCCGCGGTAGGCCATCCAAATTCACCCGCCCTGATTGGGGCGAACACAGAGCAACCGGGCGAAGCGGCCAATTAACGCGAGGGCGGCGTTCCTTTATTTGCTGTAAGCTGACCTTTCAGTGCGCTTGAATAACATTCACGAATATTCCATTTCAAATTTATAATGAACGGTGTGATTCGCTAATACATCTCAGTTGCTCAGCTCATCCGATGCGGTCTTCTCTCTGTCCTTTGGGAGGACAGTGACTTCGGGTTTTGATTGGGAATCAAGCGACCAGTCAGGCGAGGGACAAACACTTCAGGAGAGTCCTTAGTTATTGAGTTAAACGTGCAACTTTTATCGAGGAATTTGGCTTGTCAAACGTGCTGCAATTTTCCTTGAGTTGACTTTGCTGAATAAACACTTATTCCTGAAGGACTGAGTTCTGCAAACGGATATCAGAGAAGACAAAGGCGAACACCACCGGCGGCGCTCGGCTGCTGTTTGGGCCACCAGCGGCTATTCAAATGCCTACCCCATTGAACATAGTTGAACGGAACTTGGCGAGTAATTGACTTCTATGGAGGAGCAAATGGATGGATTGCTGCATCTTGCTATGTTTGGACGATCCAACCGACTGGGTTAGTCAAGTTGGAATCACTAGGAAGAAGAAGGGAAAAATACGCATGTATATTGACTCGAAACCGTTGAATGAGGCTTGCGTAGAAAGCATTATGTGCTACCTACCCTAGAAGACATCTTGCCGCGGCCGGCCAAAGTTAAGCATTTCACAAAGTTAGACTTGTCTTCCGAATTCTAGCATGTGTTTCTAGATGAAGCATCCAGTTTCATGGCTAGACTTTCCACACCGTTCGGGTGTTATCGCTGGTTCTGTTTGCCGTTTGGTTTGAAGGTGCTGAGTGAAAGTTTTTTAAAATCGATTGGTGCAAGCGGTAGACAATTTAGATGGTGTAACCAGCTTGACAGACGACGTTTTGATCTATGGCTTGACAGAAGAAGAGCATGACACTAATCTTCACCGTTTCTTACGGCGTTGTGTGCAAAAGAACATTAAGTTTAAGGACCATCGAAACGCATCGTGGTTGTGCAGTGTTTTCGAGCGGGCAACACCCAATTCTCATCCGCTTCGACTACGGTCCCAGTGATCGCATTGACCAAGGTCCACTTCAAGGTGAAGCGCGTCGAAATCCAGGCACACAACCTGTAGTCCAAAATTAAGCCTACAAATAGTCATACACCGTTGTGTCAACGTTTGCCCGCCATGACCAGGAAGTCAAAGAGATAGGGCATTCTGTTAAGAGTCCAGTGGTCTCGGGTTCGAATCTTTCGGTCTCTACCAGATGAGATGAAATGACATCGAAACGCTTCGTGATTGTGCAGTGTTTCAGGGTGGACAACAACCAATTTCCATCTGCTTTGACCTCGTTACCAGTGATATAATTGATCAAGGTTCACTTAAACTTGAAGTGCTGTTTACTTTAAGATTATGTGTTGCAATTCCATCACACAATATGTAGTCCAAGTTAGTTATGCAATTAGTTATGCACCGTTGTGCCCAGAGTTGCCCGCCGTGAATCGGAAGCGAAAGTGGTAGAGGATTTGCCTACCATGGTCTCGGGTTTCTAGATGGCTGTCTACACATAATGAAATGAAATGATATCGAAACACGTCGTGGTTGTGCAGTGTATTCTGTCGGGCAACACCTAAATCCCACCTGCTTCGACTACGGTCCCAGTGATTATAGTAAGCAAGACTCATTTCAATGTGAAACGCAGGCTACATTGGGACTGAGAGTCGCAATCAAATCACACAAATTATTGTCCAAAATTGACCCACCGATTAGTCATTTAGCGTTGGGTCAAGGATTGCACGCTGTGTCTCGGTTGTCAACATGGTAGAGTTTTCGGCAACGAGTCCTATAGTTGTGGGTTCGAGGCCTACTATGTCCTCCTGATGAGATGAAATGACATAGGAACGCGTCGTGGTTGTGCATTGGTTTGGGGCGGGCAAAACAAAATTCCCATCTGCTTCGACTATGGTTCAAATTGATGACAGTGAACAAGTATCACTACAATATGAAGCCGGTACATTGAGGTTGCTCATCTCCATCCAAGCGCACAAAGTGTAGTCCAACATGTAATCCAATTATTCATTACCCGTTGGGCCACTGGTTGCTCGCTGTGAATCCTAGCCAAAGGGAAAGAGATGTACGCATCTATCCTAATTGTCGCGGGGTGGAGGCCAGACTTCTCTACCTGATGATACAAAATGACAACGTATCGCGACGCGGTTGTACAGATTTTCAGGCGGGCAGCATCTGATTCCCATCTGGTTTGAGTACGGTCCGTGTGATCACAGTGGCAAAGCTTCTGTTCATTGAATAACGCCGTCCACATTGAGATTGCGCGTCGCAATGCAACCACGCAAGTTGTTGTCCAAAATTTCTACACAAGTAGTCAATTTCCGTTGTGCGAAGCGTTGCCCGCCGCTGCCAGGTAGACAAAGTTGTAGAGGTTTCCGCACCTCTTTTAGTGGTTGAATGTTTGAGGCACGCTGTCTGCACGTGATGAGATGAAATGATATCGAAACGCGTCATGGTTGTGCAGTGTATTCGGTCGGGCAACAAGCAACCTGCACCTGCTTCGACTACCTTCACATGGATCGCAGTGACTAAGGTTCACTTCAATGTGAGCCGCGGTCCACTTTGAGATTGCGCTTCGCAATGCAATCACACAACGTGTAGTCCAAAGTTGACCCTCCAATTAGGCATTTACCTTTGTGCCAAGCGTTGCCCGCCGTGTCCCGTTAGCCAAAGGGGTAGAGGTTTCGGCTACTATTCCAATGGTCGCCGCTTCGAAGCCTACTATGTTCACCTGGTGAGATGAAATATCATTGAAACGCCTCGTTGTTTTGAAGTGTTTTCGGTCGGACAAATCGTAATAGACATCCGCTTCGGCTGCCTTCACATTGGTCGCAGTGACTAAGGTTAAATTCAATGTGAAGCGCGGTTCATATTGAGATTGCGTGTCGCAATCTATTCACACAACGTTTAATAAATACTTAAGCCTCCAATTATTCATTCACCATTGTACCATTGGTTGTGCGCAGTGAGCCGGTGGCCAAATGGGTAGATGTTTCTGCCACTATTCCAATGGTCGCGGGTTCGATGCCTGCTAGCACCACATGATGAGATGAAATGACATCGAAACGCGCTGTGGTTTTGTAGTGTTTCCAAGCGGGAAACACGCGATTTGCATCTGCTTAGACTCCGGTCTCAGTGATCGCACTGACCAAGGTTCATCCCAATGTGAATTGCAGTCCTCATTGAGATTGCGTGTCGCAACCCAATCACACAACATGTAGTTAGAAATTTTCCTATCAGTTAGTCATAGACCTTTGTGCCATTGGGTGCTGGTCGTGACCCAGAAGCCCAAGGGGTAGAGGCTTCGGCTACCATTCCAAATTTTACGGGTTCGAGGCCTGCTATCTCCACCTGATTAAATGGAACAATAGTGCAATGAAACAATTGTGTATTACGGGTAAATAAGCAATTCTTTACAAGCCCCGCGGTATATAAGTTATGGTGAAAACAAATTGCATGACAAACTGAAGGGCCTTTCGGTGGACACGCAATAGACTTATGTAGAATAGCGGAGATGTTCGCGTAGTCAATGTAGAAATCCCTAAACCCATTCATCAGGATGCGAACCCATGACTACCGGCGGCTTGAGTCGTCAGTCCGCAGCTTATGTTACTGATCCACGGGGATAGCTTCAGACCGTCATTATTTGCAAGCTAACTGTGATGGAACGCGCCTTATCTACTGTCAAGCGAGTCACGAACGTTTCAGAGGAGTGGGTTGGCCCAGACAAACACCACGTCTTCTGGCAGTTTCTAAATGCGGTGTTGTACATAGCTACTGTTGGTGGACGTCGTGTCTTTCGGAGCCAACCCTCTCCTCTACAAATTTCGTATGTTACATGACGGTGAAGGATAAGACGCGCTATCTCGCAATTAGCTTGTAAATCATGACGGTCCAAAGCTGTCCCAAGTGGCCCGGTGGCGTATGCTGCTGACTGGCGATTCAAGCCGCTGGTGGTCATGGGTTCGAGTCCTGACGGATCCGATGGATGTGCACTACTGACCATGCCCAAACGGTTAGAACTGCAGTCTAATGCTTTTCCGTGCATATGAACAACTATCTAATTTGGAAGCTGGCTGCGCTGAAACTCAGTTAATCATTGTATTTTCATCGTGTTGTCAATACCATCGCTCCAGAAAGTGTATACGAATTGTATCCGTAAATTTTGTACCGTATTGTTATAACAATTCAATTGCTTGCATTTGCGGCAGCACTCCAATCGTTGATCTGTTGTCGTTGTTATCTGATACGAAATATTGATTGCCATTCCGTAATCGTGGAGTTTTACGGAGTTACAACTACCAAGGCGCAGAAAGTTTACGTCCGCCCCGGGGGCTTAATGTAATTGCTAATCCTCTTCCTCGGTCAACCATAGTTCACCAATTTCCGATACCGGCAGTCTGTTTTCAAGAGCTGACATTGCTTGCATGAAAGTACGTATGTCTCGACGTCACTCTTCATGCCCGACCAATAGCGGCGTTTTCTTAGCAGTTTTCAGGTCCTGGGACAACCGGTGTGCGCCATCCCGTGACAAGAAATCAACTGCCTCCGCCTTAGTTTCGCCGGATTAATCGGCACCAAACTGTTGCTACATTCTGTATTCTACATCAGGATTTCCGCTTCATTTACTGGTAGTTGTTCAAGATTGTTCGCAAACGGTCCGAGTTGATTGTGTTGGCTCTTGTTTAGGACTGATGGACCGGTTATTCATTCGGTGATCACTTTGCGCATGAGTTCCTTAATACATCGTTCGGCGGCACATGTGCTGGATTCAGCCCCAGCAAATACCGAAAGTCACACTCGGCTGGTCATCTTCGAGCATCATGCGTGACGAAAGTCCGCAAGTTGGTTCTCCTTATCCGGCAGGTGTCTATCGTGAAATCGTATTCCTGTAGGCCCAGCGCCCGTGGAGCTAACTTTCCCCTAAGGTCTTTAGAAGACTAAATCCATTCCAAAGACTTGTGGCTCATTGCGATGTGAAATCGCTGACCTAGCGGATATGGCCGCTATTTGTCCAACGCCCAGACAATTACGAGACACTCCTTCTCTATCGTTGAGTATTTGCGTTCTGCCAGTATCAAAATTCTGACGGCGTACCAAATTGTCCCATGACTGTTTCCAAACCGCACCGACTCCAATGTCGCTGGCATCCGTGGCCACCGTGAACATCTCGCCAGCAATGGGTAATTTCAGGGTCAGCTCCTGCCTTCCCATTTCCTGTGGAACACAAGTAAGGCTTGTTAAGCTTTTGGAGTCAAAGGGAATTTCTTATTTTGTTACAGCAGCTCGTGCTAGGGTGAGACAAACTTGTTGAATTCCATGATGCATTTGCTCTAGTACCCAGCACGGTTCAGGAAAGCTCTGAGAGTGTGTTTTGTGGTAGGAACTGGTGTATCTTGTATTGTTAATATTTTCTCAGCTAGTTTCTTCTGTTCACTTTGTCCCACTTTGTGGCCCAATGAGGTGACACAAGTCTTTCTATTCAGGGACTTCGTTCCGTTTATACGGAGTCCTGACTGCTGAATCTGTTCTAGGACCACTACGAGTTGACCTCTGCGCTCAGCCTCTGATTGGTCATACACCACGATATCATCCCCGTACAACGCAACGTTCTCCAAGCCACACAATAAGTGCAGCATTAAACGTCGGAACGTAAAAGGGACACCCGATACTCCAAAAAGCTCCCTTTTAAATTGGTACTATCGTTCACGGACGGTAAACGCCGTTTTCTCTCCGTCTTCTCGTTTGCTTACCGGTTCTCAGTATCCAGGCTTCAGTCCCAGAACTGTGAATATCCTCCATTGTTGCAATCTCGCAAAAATGTCAGCAACTGCTGACACTGAAACGAAACGATGCAAGGAAATTACATTCAGCCTTCGGAAGTTCACATAGAAACCGTGCTTCCCATTAGCCTACTTCATCATGACCAGTGGAGATTTGTATGGGCAGTGCGCCTCTTCCATCACATCCGCGTCCAGCATCTCCTGTACTTACCTCTTCACTTCAGCCTCCAGATGGATTGCTATCCTTCATGGTCCCTGGGACCGATAGGTCTGGCTGGTTAGCGGGATGGTGTGCTCGATCCAGTTGCAAGATCCACACGAAGTGCCGTCATTCGTAAACAAGCGGTGATTGTGATCAGTGACTGCAAAGACCGGCTCAAATGTAAAGCGGAAACAACCGATTGCGAGAACATCGTTTCTTCACGACCAATAAGTGGCAACAGCCCGCATTCAGTCAACATTGCACTCGATTGGAATCGATGATAGCCTTGTTGAACTCCGGGAAATCTTCTCCCAATATGGTTTGTTTCGCATCTGGTGACACTACTTAGACGTGCGTTAGTTTCCGTCCCCCGATTGCCACCATGTGTTCGGCCATACCATCGATGCCCACTGAGTAACCGCCAACAGCTCCCACGACCATGGAGCACGATTGCAACGTTTTGCCCAGCCGATGTTTGAGCAGTGACACCGCGGCACCCGTATCGACCGGACACCGTTCCATCGTTCCGTCTACTTCCACCATCACTTCGATCGCCCTCCTACTCAGCGCTGCAAGTATACATTCCTCGGCCAGAGAAGAAAAGCAAGGTTGAATGCATTAGGTATACGGGTAGCACCTCACCTCACCGGACATTGTCTTTTCCATTGTCCCGGTTTCCCACAAAGGAAGCAACCTCCCTTTGTTCGCTCCTCCGAGCGCTGAACGCGAACCCTATTGACGTTTTCCGCGAGCTGTTCCATCATCCGTTCCAAGTTATCTAACTGCTCCTGTGCTTGGGAGCTTTGGCAGAGAGTGAGCGGCTAGACCAGCCGAGCGAACCAAATAGCCAATGGGAGGCGGATATAATGGATTCCATTACTGGAGTCGGATTGGCTGCTATCCGTGTGAGTGATTCACTGTTTGTTTAATTGAAGCCAATGAGGAACTTCATCGACTCAGGAGGTGTTAGGAAGGAATACGCGATACGAACAAGCCAGGACCCCATCGCCGCGGCAGACGATCCAACCTCACCCGCCCTGATTACGGCGAACAAAGAGCAACCGGGAGAAGCGGCCAATTAACGCGAGGGCGGCATTTCTTGATTTGCTGTAAGTTTACATTTCCATAGCTTTCCACGTGCGCTTTAAATACTACTCACGAATATTCCATTTCACCTTTATAATGAATGGTGTGGTTCGCTAATAGATCTCAGCTGCTCTGCTCTTTCGATCCGGTCTACTCTCTGTCCTGTGGGGAGCCAGCGATTTCGGGTTTTGATTGGGAATCAAGCGTCCATTCAGTCGAGTGACGAACACTTCAGCTGGCGACTGGTTGAACCCTAATCAAGATGTCCATATCACCTGACCAGCTCAGGGCTATTCTGCTGCAGCAACAAGCACAATTTGAAGCATTCCAACTCAGGTTGATCTAAACTCTTACGTGCCAACTCTGAATCCAGACCGGTTCACTGTCTACAACCGTCAAGCCGTCCGCATCAGTAGACCCCATCACTAACAGCACTACCGAATTTTCGTACTACCCTGATGCTGACCTCACCTTTGAATCTTGGTTCAAGCGTTATGAAGATATGTTACGCGTTGAACTTGGAGACCATGATGATGATTAGAAGGTTCGATTGCTGTTAAGGAAACTTGGAATAGCAGAGCACTCCAGGTATGTTAACATTATTTTGCCTACGAACGCTCGAGACTGCACCTTTGAAGAGACTGTCAAATGCTTGGGCCAAATATTTGGAGATCAGTCATCCATATTCACCACCCTATATCAATGCCTGAAGCTCACCATGATGGTCGCTGATGACTACGTCACTTACGCTGCCATCGGCAATGGCGCATGCGAAAAATTCGACATAAATTCCATCACGGCAGATCAGTTGAAATGCTTGATTTGTATCTGTAGGTTACATTCCCCACGGGATGCAGACATTCGCACCAGGCTGTTGAGTAAACTTGAACAAAACCAGCAAATGACTCTACAGACCAGAACTACTGAATGCCAACAATTACTGAACCTTAGGCATGACGCGCTTATGCTGGAGAAGCAACAATCAACCCCAAGTCTTAGTCTATTAAAAACCACCGCAAACAAACCATTTCCAAGTGAAACAGGTTATGAAAAGTCCCAGAGAGAATCCCAAGCCCCCGAGTGCCAGTTGGGGATGTGGTGAGTAACATTTTGTTCAAGTGTGTCCATTACTGAAACATGTTTGCCACAATTGTCATAAACGGCGCCATATGAAAACGCACTGCCGATCCAGACTGCAGTTCAAGTGTGCTAGACATACGCGACAGAATTTAAATTTTCCCAAAGGATTCAGCTATAGTACGGTTCAAGCGACCTACTCTGATGAAAATGTGGCCCGCACAAAGTACCTCAGAGTTCATTTGAACACGCAACAATTGCGTCTTCAATTAGCTACAGCCTCGGACATCACAAGTATCTCCAGCAAAACTTGGCAGTATGTTGGTGCTCCGTCAATCAGCCGAACGACACATGTTGCACTTAACGCTTCAGGAGGTCAACTTAATCACATTGGTGAGCTGCAGTATGAAATGGTTTTTGGCGCTGCCCGGGCAAACGGTGTCGTGTACATTACGGAGCTGTCACATTTGAATCTTGATGTACACATGAGTAGGAGGTTTTTGATGTAATTAAGTGAGGTTGTTCCCAGTCAGTTTCCAAATCAGATAGTCGTCCACATGCCCGGAAAAGCACTAGACTGCAGGTTCAGCCTGTTGGGCATCGTCAGTAGTGCGCATCCATCGGATCCATCAGGATTCGAACCCATGACCACCAGCGACTTGAACTGCCAGTCAGCAACTTATGCCACAGGGCCACGGTGGATAGCGTTAAACCGTCATGATTTACAATCAAACTGCGATATAGCGCGTCTTATCCTCCACTGCCATGCAAGTTACGAAGGTTGCAGAGGACAGGGTTGGCCCCGAAAAACATGACGTCCACTAACAGTAGCTATGTACGACATAGCATTTAGAAACCGTCAGGGCGGATATATTTTAATGTACTTATGTACTCATCTGATTTGGAAACTGGCTGCGAAGAACCTCACTTGATTACATCAAAAATCTCCTACTCATGAGTACATCAAAATATATACGCTCTGACAGTTTCTAAGTGCTATGTCGTACATAGCTACTGTTAGTGGAGGTCGTGTTTTTCGGGGCCAACCCTGTCCTCTGCAACCTTCGTAACTTGCGTGGCAGTGGAGGATAAGACGCGCTATATCACAGTTTGCTTGTAAATCATGACGGTTTAACGCTGTCCACCGTGGCCCGGTGGCATAAGCTGCTGACTGGCAGTTCAAGCCGCTGGTGGTCATGGGTTCGAATCCTGATGGATCCGATGGATGCGCACTACTGACGATGCCCAACAGGCTGAAACTGCAGCCTAGTGCTTTTCCGGGCATGTGGAGGACTATCTGATTTGGAAACCGGCTGCGAAGAACCTCACTTAATTACATTTGAATCTGCTTAGACTCGACTGGATGGAGAAGTTCCACCTGTTCGATATTCCCCTGAGTCGTGTCTGCAATATCCTCCGGCTCGGATATACGAGACCCACTTCGGAAGGTGACGAACCAAACAACAACCTGATCGAGCAGCTACGAAGGAAATTCCCGTCTGTGTTTTGCAACGACTTGGGAAGATTCACGAAGACCAAAGCAAGCCTTACTCTCAAAGACTGAGCCAAAGGAGTATTCCGACCTAAAGGACCGGTACCATACGATGCGCTTTCGATTGTTGATACCAAACTTGATCGCTTGGAGCGGGCCGGCGTCCACCAACCTGTGAACTATTCTGCGTGCACAGCGCCTATTGTTGTCGTCAAGAAGACCAATGGAACCGTTCGTATCTGTGCTGACTATTCTATGGTATTGAATGCTGCTTTGAAAATGCACCAGTATCCTTTGCCAGTCCCAGAAGGTTCATTTGCTTAGTTCAGTGGTGGCGCTTACTTGGCAATGCTAGATTTATCATATGCTTATCTTCAAATTGAAGTCGACGATGCTTCGAATGAGTTGCTGGCTATCAATACGCACCGAGGTCTTTACCAGTTCAACCGGTTGCTGTTTGGTGTCAAATCAGCTCCCGCGATTTTTGAACAAATTATGCATACGTTGTTAGCTGGGTTATCAGGAGTCGCAGCTTACTGGGACGACATCATAATCAAAGGGGCTAGCTTTCGAGAACTGACGGAAAGACTGAAAGCAGTTCGCAACCATGTTAACGACTACGGTTTTCACTTGAAAGCAGAAAAGTGCAATACAGGCATGAAGTGTGTAAAGTATATTGGCTACATCTTCGACAAGGATGGCCGTCGTCCGGATCCTTCCAACATAAGTGCCATAAAACAAATGCCTCCCCATGACAATGTCGTGAAGCTCAGATCATTCTTGGGGTTGATCAGTCATTACAGCTCTTTTGTGCCCGAAATGCAACGGATACGAGGACCGCTCAATGAACTTCTTGTACCAGAACGCGAATTTGTGTGGTCTCCTGAATGTCAAGCCGCATTTGATAATGTCATGTCTATACTGTGTTCTGACTTATTGCTAACGCATTTCCATCCGGAGCTGGAGATCATAGTTGCTGCTGACGCGTCAGACTACGGAATTGGAGCAGTCATATCTCACGTTTTCCCCAATAGTTCGGAAAAAGATGTGGCACATGCAGCCAGATCACTCAATTCAGCGGAGCGCAACTATGGTTAGATCGAGAAAGAAGCATTGGCTACAGTGTTTGCACTCAAGCGATTGCACAACATGCTCTACGGACGAAAATTCACACTGTTCACTGACCACAAAACCTTAGTCGCAATCTTTGGATCAAAGAGAGGCATTCCAGTCTGCACGGCCAGTTGTCTCCAACGATGGGACAAGGTTCTACTTGGATATGATTTCGTCGTCAAATAGCAATCTGCACACAACATTGGTCAAGCGGATGCGTTATCTCGTTTAATTGGTACACAGCATAAAGAACCAGAAGATTAGGTAGTTGCTCAAATCTCCGTAGAACCCCAAGTACATCAAGTTGTGACTGACATTTTCGGTGCCTTACCAATAACTTGCGAAATGGTCCAGGAAGCGACCCATCATGATTCCACCCTGCAACAAGTGATCGATTTCCACTTCAATGGCTGGACTAAGAGAGTTACAACACCGGAGCTCCAACAATTCCACCAACGAAAGGAAGCACTATCATCCGTCAGCAATTGTCTGCTCTCCTCAGATCGCGCTGTCATTCCTCTCATCCTTTAAGAGAGAGTCCTCGGACAATTTCATACTGGCCACCCAGGAATGAATCGCATGAAATCGCTGGTACGAAGCTATGTGTATTGGCCTTATATGGATTACCAGATGGAGAATTTAACGAACAATTATATCCGATGTGCTAGTGTACCCAAACAGTCCAGCAAGATCGAATTGCAATCCTGGCCAATACTAATGGAACCATGGTCAAGGGTACGCGTTGACTTTGCAGGTCCACTTGACGGTTATCATTTGCTCATGGTTGGCGATGCCCACAGTAAATGGCCAGAGGTGATTCCAATGGTGAGTACCCCAGCAGCAGCCACCGTCTCCGCTCTCTGTCAGATACTTGCTCGTTTCGGTGTTCCCCACACGTTGGTTTCGGACAACGGTACACAATTCACCTCCTCTGAATTTGTTGTCTTCAATCGCAGAAACGCTATCGTCCAAGTAATGTCTCCACCTTTCCACCCATAATCTAAAGGGAAAGCCGAGCGCTTTTTGGATACACTCAAGAGAGCCTTGTTAAAATTGAAAGAGGAAGATACCTTGCAGGAGATACTTGACACATTTCTTCTGACGCATTGCACAACTCCAAATCCGCTGACACCGAACACACTATCCCCGGCTGAAACTTTGTTTCAAAGGAAAATCCGTGTGCCGCATGATGCCCTCAGACCCAGAAAGGATCAGTTACTGTCCCGCAACTATCAGATGGAACGTCGATTCAAAACCCGACACGGTGTTCGGAAACGAGACTTTAATATTTGCCAACAAGTTCTGGCGAGAGATTATCACATCAACTATCCTAAATGGGCTATGGGCCGTGTGCTATACAAACGTGGTAACGTGACCTACGGTATCCAGGTTGGGACGGAGATCTGAGTAAGACATGCCAATTGGCTGCTAGAGGCAGGGACTGGCGAACAACTACAACAACAAGTACCAGCGGCGCAGTTACCTCTGGACATACTGGCCGACGCCGGTGAAGCGAAGACTCCCCAACATGCCCCAACACAGCAACCACAACATTCTCCCCGAAACCTAACAGCACGCAGGCCGAAGCGATGACACAAATTCGTGCCCCCCATGCAAGTCAAGCCAAAGCTGAAATCATACAACACAACTCCAACGGGGGAAGCGTTAGGAAGGAATGCACGATGCGAATAAGCCAGGACCCCATCTCCGCGGTAGGCCATCCAAATTCACCCGCCCTGATTGGGGCGAACACAGAGCAACCGGGCGAAGCGGCCAATTAACGCGAGGGCGGCGTTCCTTTATTTGCTGTAAGCTGACCTTTCAGTGCGCTTGAATAACATTCACGAATATTCCATTTCAAATTTATAATGAACGGTGTGATTCGCTAATACATCTCAGTTGCTCAGCTCATCCGATGCGGTCTTCTCTCTGTCCTTTGGGAGGACAGTGACTTCGGGTTTTGATTGGGAATCAAGCGACCAGTCAGGCGAGGGACAAACACTTCAGGAGAGTCCTTAGTTATTGAGTTAAACGTGCAACTTTTATCGAGGAATTTGGCTTGCCAAACGTGCTGCAATTTTCCTTGAGTTGACTTTGCTGAATAAACACTTATTCCTGAAGGACTGAGTTCTGCAAACGGATATCAGAGAAGACAAAGGCGAACACCACCGGCGGCGCTCGGCTGCTGTTTGGGCCACCAGCGGCTATTCAAATGCCTACCCCATTGAACATAGTTGAACGGAACTTGGCGAGTAATTGACTTCTATGGAGGAGCAAATGGATGGATTGCTGCATCTTGCTATGTTTGGACGATCCAACCGACTGGGTTAGTCAAGTTGGAATCACTAGGAAGAAGAAGGGAAAAATACGCATGTATATTGACTCGAAACCGTTGAATGAGGCTTGCGTAGAAAGCATTATGTGCTACCTACCCTAGAAGACATCTTGCCGCGGCCGGCCAAAGTTAAGCATTTCACAAAGTTAGACTTGTCTTCCGAATTCTAGCATGTGTTTCTAGATGAAGCATCCAGTTTCATGGCTAGACTTTCCACACCGTTCGGGTGTTATCGCTGGTTCTGTTTGCCGTTTGGTTTGAAGGTGCTGAGTGAAAGTTTTTTAAAATCGATTGGTGCAAGCGGTAGACAATTTAGATGGTGTAACCAGCTTGACAGACGACGTTTTGATCTATGGCTTGACAGAAGAAGAGCATGACACTAATCTTCACCGTTTCTTACGGCGTTGTGTGCAAAAGAACATTAAGTTTAAATGTAAAACAATTGAACTTCGGAAAGAGGAAGTGATTTTCCACTGGTATTTGCTAACAACACAAGGAGTCGGGGTCGATCTAAGCAAAAGGAAGGCAATTCGAGGGATGCCGCCTCCTAATGAAGTGAACGGAACCCATCGCTTAAACGGTATGGTGAATTATTTGAGTCGTTTTATGCCAAGGCTCGTTGACATCATGACGACGATCAGGAAGTCTACTCACAAAGGAGTAAAGTGCCGCTGGTGAAAGAACAGGAATCCGAGTTCGAAACTCTTAAGCACCACATCAGCAACGCGCCTGTACTCGGGTATTACGATACAGCGCAGCCTTTGGAGGTACAGTGTGACAGTAGACAATAAGGAATAGGTGCTGTTCTCTTACAGAATGGAAAACTTATGGATTCCTGCAGTCAAGCACTCAGCGTGACCGAGTAGCACTATGAGCAATTTGAGAATGAGATACTTGCGGCTGTCCATGCCATGGACCATTTCAACGATTATACTTTCGGGAGAAATACAACATTGTATACCGACCATAAATCGCTTGTGTCAATAGCCAGGAAACTGATGCAGGTCACTCCTCGTCGCCTTCAGCTTATGGTTATCCGGCTTCAAAAGTACGACGTGGATATTGTGTATACGCCTGGTGCACAGGTTCATCGGGGATAAGCTGTCAAGAGCTCATCTGTCAGTACCCGAGCATAATCCGGAAGTGGTCGAAGCGGTAAACGTAATACAGCACCTGGCCGTGACAGAAGGTCGCCTAAAGGAAATAAAGTGCCACACAGAGGAAGATGCAACGCTTTCAGCTTTGTGCGACATTATTCTAACTGGGTGGCCAGAGACAAAGAAGCAGCTACCGAAGGAATTAACACCCTACTTCAATTTTCGAAATGAACTCGCTGTCTCTGGTGGTTTGCCGTTGAAAGGGAACCGTATTCTGCTTCCGTCATCGGTCCGTGAAAAATGCTGAAATATGTTCATCGAGCTCACCTGGGTTCCAACTATACCATTACCGAGCAAAAGAATTGTTCTTTAGACCAGTAATGTTGGGTCAATTAATGGATCCTGTCTCGGTTTGTGAGGCGTGCGGTACACACGAAATCAGACAGACGAAAGAACCACTGATGCTGTCTGATGTCCCTGACCGACCGTAGCAGAAAATAGCGGTGGATTTATTCAGTGATAACGGGAAAGATTATTTAGTCACAGTGGATTACTCTGGTGATTATTTTGCAGTCCGTCTACCCGCCTCTATGACCACAGAAGCAGCAATCAAAAAGCTCAGATGTTAGTTCGCGCGACATGGTTGACCAAAGGAATTAGTTTCCAACAATGGACCCAGTTTACTAGCGGTGCGTTCTAACGTTGTCACAACCAAGTGGGAATGCGTGCACCAGCAAGCCAGCCCATATCATCACAGTCAAGCGAATGGAAAGGCGAAGTCGGCAGTTAAGCAAACCAAGCGACTGTTATTGTGGTGTCCTCAGGGGTACGACTTAGCAGCTTCTTAAATTGCGCCAAGCCAGTCAAGGGACAACCCATCGGATGAGAAAGATATTTTCGAAACACAGAACAGGCCGACTCGGGTATGAATACACACCGATACAGTTCAAATCACGGCGATTTGCTATTTTTGATTTATAGTCCTCAAGAATCACGGGACGTGTGAGTGGTGTGAAACAAGTGATAGTAACAAATGTCTGCAACACAGAAAAACACTAGTCTGCTTGTAACTGAAACTGTTCCGATACACGGCACACGGTTACTTGTGGGAAATTACGCACTTACCTTCCCGAACAAGTCAATTTGTTTCATTTCTGTGCGCATTTGACTTTGGTCTGTGTGAAATGCTGTTTTTCCATGCAAGTTACAAGATTTGGTCTGAATCAGTGGCGCCAACTCGACTTGATTCTCAGACAGCGCAGTTTTCCTCGGAGCAGGCCGTTCGAGACCTATCACCTCCCCCTTGTGGAAATAGTTAGTCAGGTAGTTGTATAGGTCTTCCTTCGGGAATCGACATGCAAGTATTGCACGCATCTTCTTACCCGCTTTGGCTTTATTCGGTGCTCAATTTCTATCCGTTCCACGAGTTGCGTATGCTGTCCGGGCGAGGTTCTTGGGTGCAAAGTGCATAACAATTCATTGAAATCAATTCCTTTGGAGGTTGCGTTTCACTGGGATGCTCGCAAACCGCGGTCGCAGTAGGTTGACATGGCGAACCCATACTTGCCTACCAACACGAACATCGTACATTACATTGCCACGTCGTCCCACGAGTTGACCTGGTATCCAGCTTTTTCGCCGCCCTCGATGAGAGGTAGCAAACACTGCGTTTCCAACTCTGAATTTGCTGGGTCGTGCACCGTACCGTCTGTTGTACTGGGCTTTCATATGCGAATTCGTACGACTATCGATGAGCGGTTTGCAGCTATCAGATCTATGGTGGTTCTCAGTATTCGACCCATGTGTGCTTCAGCGGGTGACTTCCCATCTGGTGCATTGTGATTCGAAGTTACTCGCTAATTTAACAAGAATCTTTCCAATCTTTCATCTAGCGTTCCTTCGCCATTCGATTTTAACAGTGCACCTTTTAGTCTGTCGACATACCTTTCTGCTTGCCTATTTGATTAGGGATGATAGGGTGCAGTCCTCATGTGTTGGATTCCATTGTGTGCGCAAAGCTCAGAGAATTGATAGGATGGGAACTGTGGTCCGTTATCCCATACACTTGTTTCCGGCAGACCGTACCGACTGAAAACACACTTCAGCGCAAGGATCGCGCTGTTTGCGGATGTGTTTGGCATCACCATAACCTCAGGCCACTTAATGCATGCGTCAACAATTATGAGAAAGAAAGTCCTCTCAACTCGTCCTACAAAATCTACATGTATCTGCGACCAGGATGATTCTTGATTCGGCCAAGATTGCAATGTTGTCCGCACCGGTAACTTGGAAACACTGCAGTATTTAGAACAGCATCGTCCAATGTCTTCTATTTGGCTATCAATCATGGGCCAAAACACGTAAGTGCGCACAAGTGTTTTCATGCGGGCAATTCCTGGGTGGTCCTTCTCCAACTGCCTCAGCACGCGTTGCCTTAGTACTTCGGGATGACAAGGCGATCCGCGAAAAACAGACAGGCATCGACTTCGGACAAAGCGTCGCATCGCATGAAAAACTGTACCAGGGATTCGTCAAGACATTGCTTTGGCCAGCCTTGTCTCGTATAAGTCAACACTTCCTGTAGCTATGCGTCTTGGTTCGTGGCTTGCTGAAACATTCTTGCGTTTACCGGTAAGGTATTCACGGCATCGTGTATCATGTGGCTGGTATCCGTGTCGGTTGTGATTGAAGCAATAACGGCATCCTCAGGCTCACGTCGACTAGTATCGATTAATCTGGACTGGGCATCCGCTTGCCCAATAGAGTCAGTTGACGAATACTTCATGTTGAAATCGTATCCCAAGAGCAAGGTGGCCTATCTCTGAAGTCGACTGGCCGTGTACGCCGGACTAACCTTTTTGGATCCAAAGATAGTGAGTAAGAGTTTGCGATCCGTCACTAACGTGAAACGCCGACCGTAAATCATTTTGTGGAATTTCTGAACAGGAAAGAAAATAGCGAGAGCTTCTTTCTCGATTTGGTTCTAATTCTTCTCAGAGGTGGTCAGGGCTCCTGCCGCATGCGCCACAGCCTTTTCTGAACCTTCTGGAAAGTGGTGTGAAATGACTGCACCAATTCCATAGCTCGAAGCTTCTGTAGCCAGGATGATCTCCAGATTCGGATTGTGATGAGTAAGCATTAGGTCTGATTTCAGCAGAGATTTCAATTACTCGTATGCCTGTGGACACTGCTTGGACTATTTCCATTCGACATCTTTCATCAGCAGATGATTCAAGGGTTGAAGTTGATGATGCATGGCTGGCAGAAACTTGCTGTAGTGATTCACCATTCCAAGGAACGATCTCAGAATTGTGACATCCGTTGGTGTAGGCAGTCGGTCTATTACCTCAATGTTCTCGGGATCTGGATGTCGGCCTCGTTAATTAATCACGAATCCCAGGAAGTTAACGGATCTCAAGAAGAATTTGCATTTGCCTGCGAGCAAACGCAATCTATTAGCTTTGATTCGCATCATCAGGTCATTCAGTTGTTCAAGTAATTCTTTGTGTGGTGCCCATTATGATGATGTTATCCAGATAGACTGAAGCTCCACTTACCTCATTCAGGATGGCATCCATAACTTGCTGAAAAATTACCGGTGCGGTTTTAACCAAATGGCAGATGATTGTATTGGTACAGATCACGATGAGTGTTGATCATGAGAAACTTTCTGCTTTCAGGTTCTATTTCTAGTTGTAAATAAGCATGCGCCAGCTCCAAGGTTGCGACATATTTACCACCATTCAGCTACGCGAACAGGTCGTCAGGAAGTGGAACTACATCATTCAGACCAGTTGAAAAATCTGCACACAAGCGAATAAAACCGTTCGACTTCTTAATCACGACGATTGGGTCAGCCCATGGTGAGAAATTTATTGGCTGCATCACGCCAATTTGCTGCAATCGTTCATGCTTATGTTCAACAAGTACATATGATGCGTAGGGGACCGGGCGCCTAGGTCGAAACACTGGCGTAGCACCAGGTAACAGAGTAAGCTTTGTCTGCATCTTGCTACGATATCCAACTCACCTTGGCAACTTGAGTTTTCCCATCAGCAGCATTCTATGCCTGTCCTCAATGCAATTGTAAACCCGTAAAACTTGTTCTACAGCTCTGTTTCACAGTCATCATTCTGTTCATCCGCTCTCAACGTGACAGGTCTAAGAGCTGAAAACTAACCGTCAGTTGTACATGCTTTAACAACTGACAGTTCCCACGTCCACTCCGATTAACCTAGCCGCCCTAATGTCTGTCAGCCTATCAAGGTTTTGGTTTGACACCTACCGCCCTGTTTGAAGACTAACGAAGCAATTGAATTTACTGGAAATTTGAGGATGGTTCGTCGCACTTGGGATGAGTCAGACAACGACCGTACCTTACTAGATGCATTGAACGATGGTTTGTCTTCCCAAGCATTATCAGCATGTCATTTGACCGGTGGGGCCGGAACTATCCGTCCTCCATTAATCCGGTTTTCTTTGGGAGCAGAGTATCGAAAGCTTGTGGTTTGTACTTCTCTCGAACACGAGCGGTGTCAGGTAGACAGTCGCAAACCGCTTGGGGTGAACAGTTACATCTGGGTTCTTGCAAACCACATAGTGTTTCAGGTAAACTAGACGCAAGTCGCTTGGTCTCCCGAAAAAACCGTGGTTAAGGTTATGGGGTGTATTGTGACTTCATACAGCTGAACTTGCTTTAAAAATGAAGAGGTTGGGCCAGAACTTGTAAGACAATATTGTTCCTCCACTTAGCAGTTTACGGTGTGTTGGGTAAGAATATTGGAGGTTCCGAGACCACTGAGGCAACAAGTATTTCAGAGGGGAGTACTCAAGCTGCGATCCTCCACTACAAATGCCATACAACAGCAACAAACAGTGCTGCGAACAATTTTTTGAATCGATGGCAGAAGGGTGAGCGCGACCAATTATCCCGAGGTCAGAAAACTCATTGGAGGTTCAGCGATGGGTTTTGTAGAGGATGGCCCACATGGCAAACAGCCGCTGTCTGTTCGCCATACATGAGTGCGCACACATCAGTCACCGACCGAAGCTGCGCACTCACCACGGCTTAGGGCATTTGTAGCTACATCTTGGGAACGGCGATATTGTTGTACATTCTCGGTACCATCTGGTCAAGCAACAGAAACTGCACAAAGAAGCCGTCTGCCTCAGCATGGCTTGGTTGTCATCTCGAATAGAACCAGTCTGTAAACTGAAACACACGCTCACACATTCTCTCGATCCAGTTCACTACCTTCACGCTGACCATGATATCGCGACGCACTGTAGGACGAGAGCACCACTTCATTGCAAACGATGGCACATTCATCGCGACATTGATATCGGTATGTACGGAAGACCAAGAGCAGAAGTTCATGGTGGATATGAGCACGGATACAATGAGGTAAGAAAAGCACTCTTCACAAGTGGAGTATTCTTGAGCAACCTAAGGTTCCAATGCGTGTGTGCGCACCTCTGCGCATAACTGTGTCTATTGTGCACTAAGCACCATGTGACCGAGCCACATGGCAGGTGGAAACGACGAGTGGCCTCCCTGACGCAAACGATATGACGATCTCATAACTACTTGCGTGTTTGTGTGTGTATATCCATATGCCTTATACGACATTGTATGCTGAGCGAACACGCGTCCATACTCAAACGGCAGGAGGTATGGGACACAGGGAGATTATGTGCAGAAGTTTAGCATCCCGCATGGCATGTTCATCACATGACAAGCAATAACGGGCATTTGAGTCCGTAACGCAAATATTGGCAAGATCATTAGAGCTTATTGCTTCCCGAACCGAAATAGCACATATACTGCATGAGTTTAGCACCTATTTTACTGTTATAACGCGATGATTCGCTATTTGTGGCAACTGGTCACCTCACGTGACGCAATCTAAGTTGTGCTGAGTGCAACTCAAATTGTTTGTTGGTAGACTAAAGTTTACTAAAAATAGAGAAAGATAAATCTGCCAGAAGATAAGGGAAAGCATCGATCGATCACTCTTCCATTCAGTTAACCAAAAATCCCTGTTCTATTGAGGACAATTGTAACCCGTTTAGCCGCAGACGTTGCTATCTGGAGAAATATCCACATGATATCCATAAGTTTCTTCGCCCATCAACTCAACACAAATTCGTGTCTGCCGTGGCGTTGAATTGGCCGTGTTGTGAGGTAGATGGGAATAGCTAATTTTTGCATATGTGCTATGCTGTTGTGAACATTGCATTGGAAATCGGAAGTACAACCACACAAGCTAAATACACCCATCTCGTTCTCCTTACTAAGCGTCAATCGGTAGGATGATTTTGAGTTTGATCTGCATACGCACACAGCAGTTGTAAGATGAGTGCTTCGTTCAAGCGTCTCATGTGAGATACACATCGTCTCTACCTACCTTACAATGGTGCGTACTAAAAATCTTTCCAATACCATTCAAATTTCGGACATGTCGTGAAATGTGGCAGAGAGGTTTGGACACACCAAAAATATCAGCAATTTCACCCCAACCTTGCGAGACCAAGTTCTTGTCATCAAACTGCATACGGAGGCCATTCCACGTCTGTAGCCCATGGAGCAACCAAAACCCTTTCACAATACTAGGTGATGCGAATAACTGAAACGAATCTACAACGCCAACGCACAAGCAATGGTCCTCAACAGGATGCTTTCCTCAGCCTGATGAGACACTGGAATCTAGAGTACGCATGCATCGGGTTTCAATCCGCCGGTGACCAAAATTATTGCGCGCCTGGCTTACAATCCTTAGGTCACCGGTTCGCATCTGCGTAGGGGTGGGCGTCCTCGCGGTATACTCATCCCATTTGCGACCGGTGGTGGTCGCGTCGCAGCGAAGCGTCGGTACAGTGTGCCGACGTACTGCTGAGGAGTTTCTTACTTCTTTCTATCGCGTTCCACCTGGGGATAAAAAATTCCTCTGTTATTGGCTGCTTGGCCGCATTTCACAGAGCAATCTTGAACTCAGCCAACCGCGCCAGTTGATTTAGGTGCTAGAGCAAACTGATTGAGGATTAATTGTATAGCTTTCGTTGCAACCGCTGCTCATGGGTGTGATTCAGTTGAATTGTCCCAATCAAAATCCCCTAACTCAAGCACTCGTATTCCGGTTGCGTCATGAGGCGCGAACTTCCGGGATGGTTGAAAGCCAGAGGGGAGTGTGACCAACTACCACCTACATAATTCGTTTGACTGGAGAGGTTGGAGAGGTTAATCTACTAAGCTTCAGTTGAGAAGACCACTGCTCACGTCATCTTTATTTGTCTCTGCAAGTGTATTTATCATCCATCATCTGGGAAAGCGCCTCCGGGATGTTGTTCACTCACTGCTTTGCTACTCCCTTCACCGAGTCCGCTGCTGCAGAATTGCGCCAAACCGATCACGTTGCGGTTGCTGTTCTGTGTTTAGAAGCGTTAGGCACATTTCTGCATCAAGCACTTCCAACATTCCCATCCTCGAGCAACTCCGCTTATGCTTAATGAAAACACATTCTGGTATTCACCAAAATGCACTGATTCCTGACGGTAGCTGTCGACGCCAGGCAAGTAGTAGAGGGATTTGCCGTCGCATAGATGCATGCAGCCATCACTCGTCGGATGTGTGCTGGACAGTTGTTGCGTCTCAGTCCGCTTTGGCCAAAACAGCTGACCACCATCCATGCGGTCATGCGTTCAAATATTGCGAGATACTCGCTTCTGATGAATCAGACTAGGATGAAACAGCTGTCTGGCTCTCTGCATCACACTCCAAGCGATTAGACAGTGGGGAGTAGTCACCGCTTTGTGCGGAACAATTTTGAAGTAAATGCCAGTCAGCCCACGTGACACCGGTTCACCTCTCTTCATGCATCACTTTTCTTGCGGAACTCGTTCAACCAGGGGAGATGGTTTGGCTTCATCACCAGAGACTCAGTCCATTTGGAACTTACACAATAAGAATTGTGACAAAACACATTATTACCACTCAGCCGCACTTGATACACCTGCTCCCCACATCACACGCGATATCAAGCGTTGAGGTCTATCTAACCTTGAAGATTCGGTTAGCTGTCATGTTAACAAATTCACTCAGCCATGCATTTGCGTGTGTGCTTGTGTGTGTGCAGCGCTCACATGCAGGCGCTGCACGAACTGCACCTTCGTTTATTCGGTGTGTTCTCCTCAGAATACTGACGGATTCTCGGTGATCTCGTTCTCACATACCGGATGCTAACTGAAAGCGCACACCCGTGTACATCCCTGCTGACCCTAGCTCCTTGTAAACGATGTCGAGGTGATTAACTGTAACTAGTAACGCAACACTCCCGTTTGGATTGTAGGGGGTATTTTTACTCGCTTAGAATCTGTCCCCACTGCAACGCACTACCGACTCATGATGAACCCACCAGATATCGCGACATTCGAGAGACTTTTAGACTTTCATCTTGGTGCCAAACGCTAAACAACTGTGTGATAAAGTGCGAGGTCCTTACTGCTGATGCTTTAGGTTTCATGTTGAAAGCTTTTTAATCTTTATTTTCCATCTTGTGCGTCTTGTGAACTGATGCCTTTCATCGCATTATACACTATTGAACTATTGCGGATGCTGCAATCCATTGACACCTCGAGTTATTCCGAATGACTCCGCAAGAAGCTTTCCCCTGTGTGACTAGTACACGTTTTCTCGCTCGGTCGCTGTCTGCAGAGCGCACGATGCGCCTGCTACGCCCCAAACAGTACACACAACATGCAGGCGTCACCATATTGGTGCTATGAGAACAACTGTCTCAGCACTGCAAGATGACCGCCTGTCTTGTTAGATAGCGAAATCTTATCTGCACTACACATCTGTCCAATAATGAGCCCAATGCTTGCCAATTTCTGAGGAACAGTCAGAAAACAATTCATTGAGCCCATAGGTCATAAGTAGAACACCTCCATGCTGCAAGAGTGATTGCTCCTCGTGTGGTACTTTGTTTGCACGGATCAACACATGCGCCACGAAATCAAAACCGAAAGAAAATCTTGTAAAAACGAATGTACCTAGATGGACTGGAAGCTCAGACTGGCTTATTCAGTACATTTTGGTTGACCAGATCACGTGTCGAGCAGGAAGACAATTACGACAAATCAGCAGATGAGTTACTAAGTAGAGCTCATTATCTTCTACCACTATACATTGTTTGGTTTGGGTGGGTTTGAATCGCACAGATCTCACAAACCGGGTTACAAATTTGTCTGCTCCAGCAGACAGTTGTATATAATTTCCCCTCAGCATCATGGGCACTGAAGAGACAATGACAAATGCATGCGCCTGCGGAAACTCGTCTTCTCATGGTTCACTTCAAATAGTTAAGGGGAATTTAGTATTAATTTCGTCTTGCGTCGGCTCTAAGGGTATATTATGCAGCATATAATCTGTGTGCTATGAGTCACCCCATGAGCGTGAGGTAGATTAGAAGTGGTAATTGGCTACTATCAGACACATCTACCGTGTTATGAAAAGACGCGCCGCTGGTTACCAAAACAGACAAAGCGCAAGAAGTGGAAACTGGATAGACAACGAGGCCACATGACCAGCCTGACAGACAATGGCGGTGGTAGAAGCAACTTTTCCCACGGTTGTTTCGGCTAACGGCATTGGGGTAGCAACTCTTTTGCCGCCCAGCGCAGTCGTAAGATTTCGTCTCTCCCCCTGAGATTCGCAAATCCGTAAACAATCACAACAGCGAACAGTCCATCAACATTTTGTTTTATAGAACAACAATCAACGATCTAATTTCGCAGTGCTTCTGCAAATGCAGGCATTTGTATTGGTGCAGTACTCATGCACAAAATTTACAAATAAAATTTCCCGAGTTACTTGCGGCAATAGTTTTGATAACACCATCAGAATGCAGTCCCTTGGCTAGTTCATTGTCCATGGGGAGATCTGCCATGTCCATGAGCCTTGTATGATTCATTGCTGATCGAAGGAAGTATACGCTTGGATTTTGAGAAAGAACCCACCTAGCTTGCAATGCTGGTAGCTCTGGTAAGAAAGACGCGTAGCAATAGCACAATTATCCGTTCAGATTCCCTAATGTAAGGTAGCAAGTACAACTTGGTAATGACGCACAATATTTATTTGCACGATCACAAGCTATACCACCACTCACGCAGGCTTACATTAATGAGTCACCTTTCCTTCCCACGACGCACCATCCATCTTGGGTTCCGCTCGTGACACATCCATGCAATTTGGGGGCCACGTGATGAAGTATTCCCTGCCAACTTCACCTCTGTAGCTTCGCGTTTACGCGTCCAATTCCGATCGGGATTGGTCCGGGAGGCTGCAATAACGGCGCTTTTGTCTGATTTAGTTCGTTCTTGACGAATACCCTCTCCGTTCCGCCTGACTCAGACACACTAGCGGACGCCGCTCTTGGCCTGTTCTGGTCTCGTTCCGTCAGGCCAGCTTTGCGCCGTCTGCCCTCTCTCATTGCGACCGTTTTGGTTGTCTTACTGTCCTCCGCGCCATCACTGCCTTCCGCCTCCCTACATATGTCCGCATGAAGCTCAAATGTTCAAAAAGTCTGTTGATTTTGTCGTTTCCTGAACCATTCATTAAATGCTGCAAATTTATTATTTCCGCAAGTAAATGCCTTTTTCTCCATCCCAATCAACCTCACCAAGTAGACAATCATATTTATTGTCTAGCAAATTTGATGGAATAAGGAAATCATACTTGTTTGTAAGGACATGAATTAGCTAAAATCTGCGACATAGTTTAACAGTCAACTTACCTATGACAGACGGCCTGTGGGCTAGCACAAACGACACTAGAGGCGGTAAACATTCTTGGACAGCCGTACCTTCCAAAGTGTCCAATCCTCTTGCATCCGGCCTACGCAGATCATACCGTCAGCATGCTTTAATTACATATCCTTTGCAACCACAGCTCTACTGAAACCGCTGATGTCCTTGCACGAGCACAGATCCCCTGGTGCAAGAGACATGCGCCCGAACGCATTGAAACTTGCTGTCATGAGTTTATCTGAATTGTTAGCAATACTCCTTCAGCGATGGCTCAACGAGAGATGTACGTCGCGATGACGTGGAAGCATGGAAACATCACTCCAATCTACAAAAGTGGTTACCGTGCAGAACCAGCGAATCATCGACCGATAACACTTCTTCCAGTGACCTCCAAGATCATGTAGTCCATTGTGGCTGTGGCACTCATGGGTACTTAGAGAATAACGGAATTCTCGTGCCGGAGCGGGACGACTTCGCCGAAATCGATCATTTACTACTAATCTGTTGACGGCTGCTGCGTGTTTTAGACGGAATCTGTGGTTGGTGTATGAGTATATGCCGCCTAGCTGGATTGCTCAAAGGCATTCTACTGTCTGGACCATCGCATTCTACTGCACAAGCTTCAGATTTATCGAGTCGGCGATCCCGTTCTGGGCTGGATAGACGAGTTTCTCGCTCAACGCCCCCAGAATGCCACGATTCCCAGCGCCTAATACCAAACAATCGAATTTCAGTGCCACGAGCTTCAGGGCTCGATACTAGTATGCACAAACGAATTCGCCAGGGTGCTATCATCAAACTTCCTACTATTTGCTGACGATCTAAACATATGGCGTGCTGTCACTACAGTGGAGGATCACACCGATCCACAAGATGATTTGGATAAAGCGTACACGTGATCCTTCGAGAGCATGTTGCAGTTCAACACGACCATGTGCAATGATCTCAGCATACGCATTCAGAATACCAATAAGTACCGACTAGGACCACCACTTTTATAGCAGGCTTAAGATCAGTGCGATCTCGGTGTGCTCGTGCAAGCTGACTTTCGTTGTTGGGGGTAGCCTGAAAAGGTATCATAGAAAGCAGACCAACACTTCGACCTCCTTCGTAGGACTTTCAGGAAATACGACGCCCCAGATTTCCGAAAATGCATGGCGCATACGTGATGCCGCATGCGGAATACGCTATCTAAACGTGGCAAAAGCACCACCTCACCGCGCTCGATAGGGCACAATGCAGCACGGCGAAGAAAGTCAGAGGTTTATCCCGCCTTACCTACGTAATCGGGCTGGGAACACCAAAATTGTTCAGCGGACCTTATCGGCGTCTACAGAGCGATTTCCTAATGGTATAGCAGATCCTCAGAAACCCCAACCACACCTGCTATCATCATTGCAATTCTGGTAAAACATTTCTGCAAGCGGTCGTCTGTTTAAGCTAAACACGCAGTACAGCCGACTAAAATGTTGATGAAATATTTTCTCTTTCCGAAAATTAAAGCACTGCAACGCCTTCCCGCAGCATGTGCTTAGTGCCTCCACTTTATCTCTACACAAAAAACGCCTTTGAGTTATCCTGTCACACTTAAACTACATGATATGGCGCATGACCATCAGAGGAGAGCATTCGTGAAGAACAAAACAGCGGACGATGCCATTCTCCTCCTACACTCCAGGCAAGAATATCCGTAGATGTGCTAATGCAAACACCATGGTGAGTCATGTATCTGGCGGTTTGTTCTGTCGACACTGTATTAGCTTGTAATTATTACCCAAACCATTATACAGGACTTGTCAAATATTTGCTTTTATGCCTGTCATAAACAACTGCCCCATGCTCCAGGGATTCATTATTATGCCTCGGTTCCTCGACGACATTTGAATGATAGGGAAATAGTGCAAAGTGTTCGGAAATGACCATATTCACAAGAACTACAGTAGAAGCGTTCAAAAGCTTGGACTTTAGCCAGGCACTTTTTGCTTTTCAGGCGGTGCGCGCTTTCTGCTTTCGATTCAAAACGAGCACTGTGAATGGCTGATTTGAAAAGTTCGTTGAATGACCTTAACCAATCATGAGTTTTCATCACTTGCTGGTCTGTCTCGTGTTGGCGTATGAATAGATCTCGTGCCTGAGGTCTTGTCTTTTCCTTCTGGGATTGGGGCTATGGACTGGTGCCGGATTTGTTGCACTTGTGATTCTGTGCCGTGATTTCATTGTGAGTGCTAAGCTATTCCGTGCGTGTTTGTTCCGATTTGCGTTAGCAGTCGTAGTATCGCAACAACCTGTTGATGGGCCCTGCTTTATCAATGAGCATCGACAGTGGTATTACCAAGCTGATCCTGCAGCAACAGATGAGGCTGATGGAGTTGATCACTAAACGCCTTGCCACGTCCTCACTAGGGCAGTCTAGCCAATGCTTTATCGCTGAGTCTAGTGAACAAGCTGATAATAGTATCACCGAGTTTTTGTTCGACCCTGCGACCAACGTAACATTTGATTCTTGGTTCAAACGGCACGAAGACTTTTTCCAAGTGGAATTTGCCCATCGTGATGACACTTGGAATGTTCGCCTTTTGCTCCACAAACTCGGTTCCGTTGGACACGAAAAATACGCCAATTACATGCTACCAAAGAATCCACGCGATCGGTCATTCGATGAAATGGTGCAGACACTTACACAAATATTCAGTGAGCAATCATCACGTTTTACTATTCGTTACCCGTGTCACACTCGTGAAACGTAACGCAGACGATTTCGTCAGCTATGCCGGCGCAGTCAATCGGGAATGCAAACGCTTCAAGCTACGATCTCTCACAGACAACCAGTTTAAGTGCCTCGTGTTAAGATGAGGCCTTCAATAGCTAAAGGATGCCGATATATGCACGCGACTTTTGAGCAGGATTCCCAAATGACGTTACAAACTGCCACTACTGAATACCAGCGCCACATAAATCTGAAACACGATATGACCATGATCCAGAATCCTGACCGCCTTCTCAGTTCCATTCACTGTGTAGGCTTCTAAACGTCCTGCCAGTACCAGACACCCACCCCATTCCGCCATTAAGAAGACACCTCTATTTCCGTGCTGGCACGGCGGTGAATGGCACTTCGTTCGCTTTTGCTCGTTCAGACGCCACCGATGTCAGTGGTGTGATAAAGTTGGACAAAAAGACGGATTTTATCAGACCCTGGCCAGTTTCAAGCAGCCCGTGAAATCGAAGCAGCGATCAAGATGTCCTACTTGAGCAGTTCACTCCCGTAGCCTTCTAGCTACATTCAAGTTGGATGTCGCTTCTCGCCGGAAATTTATTTCTGTAGAATTGAACGACCATCCTGCTAACCTTCAACTAGACACCGCATGCGACAGCACAATAATTGCTAAGGAACTTTGGAGTTCAATAGATAGCTCACCTTTTCAAGCTACCTCTCAGGAAGCAACCAGTGCCTGTGGTGGTTCGGTTCGACTTACCGGTCAGCTTTCTTGCTCCGTCACCTACGGTGACACTACAATCAACGATGTTTGTTATATTTCAGACTCCAATCTCAATCTCCTTGGTCTGGATTGGATTGACAAGCTGGGTCTTTCCGCTCTCCCACTAAACGCTATCTGCCGCCGACTTCAAGTCCCATCGGCAAAGTCCATTGTCCATGATTTCCCCACTGTCTTTCGAGAGGGTCTTGGCTGTTGCACAGACTCAAGCAACTCTCCGGTTAAAGCCTGGTTGTGTTCCGTCGTTTCAATCAAAGCAACCAGTACCCTATGCTATGCTCCCGTTGGTAGATCAGGAACTACGCCGCCTCGAAGAACTGGGCCTTCTATCCCCAGTGTTTTATTCTCCATGGACAGCGCCAATGGTGGTTGTCAAAAAGGCAAATGGTTCACTTCGCATATGTGCTGATTTTTCCACCGGATTAAATGTTTCTTTGAAAGACCATTGTCATCCACTACCGATTCCTGAGGATATCTGCACCAAGCTTAACGGATGAACTTGTTTTGCGAAGCTGGATTTAGCTGACGCTTATCTGCAAGTCGAAGTATCTCCGGAGTCTCGAGAGCTGTTAACCATAAACACGCATCGCGGTTTGTTTCAGTACAACCGTCTACCTTTCGGCGTCAAGTCTGCTCCTGCTATTTTTCAACAAATAATGGATTCCATGATCTCTGGTGTAACCGGCGCGGCAGCGTACCTGGATGACATCATTATAATGGGTCGCACCACTGACGAGCTGCACGGAAGGATATCTGAGGTTTTACGTCGAGAGGAGGAATACGGGTTCCGGCTGCAACCGGACAAATGCCAGTTCTTCCTCTCAGAAATCAAATACCTTGGTTTCATCATCGACAAAAATGGCCGCCGTCCTGACCCTGAAAATGTGCGTGTAATCCGGGAAATGCCCGCTCCAAAGGATGTGTCATCTCTACGGTCGTTCCTCGGGCTAGTGACTCACTACGGCACGTTCTTACCCGCCTCCCCCACAATGCCAGAGCACCATTGAATAAACTGCTTAAAAAGGACAGCGTTTGGTCGTGGTCTCCAGAATGTGAACGCGCATTCAACCACCTAAAAGCAATGTTAGGTTCCGACCTCCTCCTAACACATTTTGATCCCAAGCTACCGATCGTAGTCGCTGCAGACGCCTCCAGCTACGGCGTCGGTGCCGTCATCTCCCATGTATTTCCAGATGGATCGGAGAAGGCGATCATGCATGCTTCTCGAACCCTTACGCCAGCCGAGAAGAATTATGCTCAAATCGAAAAGGAGGCTTTGGCACTAGTGTTTGCCGTGAGAAAGTTCCATAAGATGGTCTATGGCCGCCACTTCAGCTTACTGACCGATCATAAGCCGTTACTCGCTATTTTCGGCTCTAAGAAGGGTATCCCGACATATTCCGCCAGCAGATTGCAGCGTTGGGCAACCTTTCTATTGAACTATGACTTTGACATCTGTTACCGGCAAACGCAAGATTTCGGTCAGGCCGACGCCTTGTCCCGGTTAATCAGTGCAAATCGACAGGAGCAGGAAGATACCATTATCGCAGCAGTCTCCATGGAATCGGATGTTCGTTCGCACCTGGCTGACGCTGTTCGTGCGGTTCCGGTCACTCTCCGTGACATCAAAAGAGAAACGAGCATCGATCCTGTCCTCCAGGAAGCAATTAATTGTGTTCGAAACTGGAGACCTACGACAGCTTTGTCTTCATCGAGCAAGCTTGTCCATAGTTGATTCCTGGTTAATGTTCGCAGATCGCATTGTCATCCCCTCTTCGCTTCGACCGATCGTTTTACGTCAATTTCACGCGAGCCATCCTGGTGCAGGACGAATGAAAGCCATCGTCCGGAGCTACGTCTATTGGCCGGGTATCGACCAGCAAATAGAGACGTTGGTTCAGCAGTGTCCCCGCTGCCGACAGGCCGCCAAGAACCCTCCGCGCAGTGCCTCACAACCGTGGAGCCAATCTGATAAGCCGTGGTCTCGCCTACACGTCGATTTTGCTGGCCCAATCAACGGCATTATGTATCTCATCGTAATCGACGCAATGTCCAAGTGGATCGAAATCATTCCTCTCTCACATGCAAAAACATCGTCCACCGTCTCTGCCCTTCGCAAAATTTTCAGCCAGCATGGGTTTCCAGATATCTTGGTTTCAGATAACGCAACCCAATTTACATCGGCACTTTTCGAGGATTTCTGCCGTCGGAGTGTTATTAACCACGTTCGCACCCCACCGTATCACCCTCAATCAAAAGGTCAGGTAGAACGGTTTGTGGACACTTTTAGGCGGGCTATCTTGAAAGTGCGGGGAGCGAACTTCTGATGAAAACATTCAGGATTTCCTCATGCTTTACAGGAACACTCCAAATCCGGCAACACCAAATGGATCCTCCCCTGCCGAATGCCTTATGGGCAGGAAACCACGCACCATCTTCAATGCAATGTTGCCGTCGGAGAAATCATCACCTGACCCAGTGCACCCATCAGGGAAAAGGTGCTCAATTGGTGAGTTGGTCTACGTTCGTGATTACAGGCAAGGTCATTTAGCATGAGTCCTAGCAGTGGTAGCTGGTCGCCGTGGTTCGGTAGTGTATGAAGTAACGGTTGGATCGCACAAGTGGGTACGACACAAAGCAACTTCGCCCACGCCAGAACGAGTTCACAACCACTGAGGAAAAATTGTCGTTCGAAATACTGCTAGATACCTTCGTCCTCATCCCTAACCCATTGACAGAGACACCAAATACACCGCCCCAACGGGTCTTCTTGCAACCCAGAAGATAGACCGACCGGAAGCGCAGTCCAACAAGGTCATTACAACTGGATCCCCGGTGTCCTAGACACGAGTTTTCTTAAGTGGGTGGGGTGTTGGGAAATGATCATATTTCCCAAGAATTACACTAGAATCAGTCAAAACGGACTTTTGCTAGTCACTTTTCGATTTTAAACGGTGCGCGCTATCTGTTTTCGATTCAAAACGAGCATTGTGAATGGCTGATTTGAAAAGGCCGTTGAATGACCTAAACCAATCATGAGTTTTCATCACTTTCTGGTCTGTATCCTGTTGGTGTGTGAATAGATCTCGTGCCTGAGGTCTTGTCTTTTCCTTCCGGGGTTGGGGCTATCCACTGGTGCCGGATTTGTGTTGCATTTGTGATTCAGTGCCGTGATTTCATAGTGAGTGTTCAGTATTCCGTGCGCGTTTGTTCCAAATTGCGTTAGTGGTCGTAGGATCGCAACGCAAAGTGTGCACATAGCTTGAATTGCATACTAGCTTGAGATTTTAATTACGGTTTGTTATTTTGTTGTGTGGGTAAGTTTAAGCGGCGCTACTGAATCGATACAGAAGCCAACTATATTAAAAAACAAGTCTGGCTTGTTGCGGACATGAAGAGAATATTTTGTCCCTATTTATTGTACAAACTAGGTCGTTGAACTAATATTCCAGTTGACGGAACTGAGCTCTCGATAATGTATTGGGTATTGTACATCGCCTTAAGCGGCATTTGGCCACCCGACAATCACTCTCAGATCAAGCTGGACTTCCTCTTATACCTGCATATACTCCGATCCTTAGGTCAAACACATCGATGATTTCGGTGGAATATTTCGGGTGCCTGTCCAACATTATTCCCCATGTAAGGAGCGTCCGCAATTATTCAATAACACATGGTGATTAAGGAATATCCCATCCTCGACTGAAAGATGCGAATGAGAGCAGATTTCGAAACCAGGTACTATGTGTCCAACTTAAGAAGTTGAATATCTGTGCCCATCAAACGACAGTCATTAGTTTGCTTCATGAACCACGGTTACAGAATGTTCGACGAATACAATCTGAACCTATGAATCATGTATCGGACTAACATGCTGTAATTAAAAAGATGTGTTCGTACAGAAAGGATTACCAGCTTGATATAAGTTGTCGACATGAAGTAGGAAGGTTGGTTAGTGCTGCTTGACCTCAACCTCTAACTCCTAGATCGCATCTCGTCAGGGCATCGTCCCTTCATACAGCCACAGATGGTTCGACTGAGAATCGGACAAAGTGGCCCACAGCTGCCAGCGGATGTGTTGTTGTTTGGGATACTCGAGTGTAGCTGCGCAAGATTTGACTAACGTCCAAGTTTCCCGAATCAATGCTGAGATGCCGTACAGCGGACGAATTAGAAACAATTGTCTTGTCATTGTAAATCAACTTTGGGCCCTCTTACGTGCTTTTTCCCTATCTGGCCTCTTGTGTAGACCTAGCGCGATCTGGGATCTAAGCCTGAAACTTCGCCACTCACGCGATACAACATTCGCTAACCAATGAGCCTTGCTGATTGAACGATGCACTTAACAGAGACACCAGTAAAGACTATTCAGGCAGACAGCAAAATGATTCAGTGTGATAACTCGGCGAAGAGCAAGAAATCATTGCTGTAAGTGACTCAGTGCCCAATGGTGGAACGCACTAGAATGAGCTCTCTCATCACCTCGTGGAAGTTCCAGACGCATTACTCAGGGAGAAGAGGGGGGACAAGGCAAGAAATTATCTCTGCGAACTACCTCCTTAGCTCGAACATCTACAGGGCACCTATTGACTGTTGGACATGTAATCTGTGTTTTGCTAGTGGATCATCAAGTGTGCCACCACAGGCACGCTGCCCTGTGGTCGTAGCGGAAGGGGTGGCTGGGTTCAGTCTTTACTCCAACGGGTAAACGAGTGTATTGAAACAGACCACAATGGGTGTTGATAGTGAGCAGATTCCTGGATTCGTCCGAAACATCAAACTGCTGGTAAGCATACGATAAGTCATGTTTAGCGAAACACGTGCCATCGTACATATTCGCAAAATTATCCTCCGGCTATGGTAGAGAATACTAGTGATCGTCGAGAGCATTATTCAGCCCCGTTGAATAGTCCGCACAGATTCCAGCACTCGTATGCGACTTTTTTACTATGAGGATTGGCGCAGTCCAGGAAGAATAGTTTACCGGCTTAAAGACTCTAATTTCATCTAGGTGGTTAAGCTTAACGTCAAAAACTGGCAAAGCTGCATTTGGAACTGGTCTATTTGGCCTGAAAATTGGTTTGCTATTCGAGTGCAGATGAAGCATTGCTTTTAGTTTCGAGCAGCATCCAATGCTTACTGCAGAAAACGCCGAACTTATTCAACAGGGCTAAAATGTCTCAATTTGTCTCAGGCAGTTCCGACCTTCTCAGGAATTAGATAGGTGTTGACCAGCACAACTTGTTGATGGACATGCCGGGAAGTTCCAAACGATCAATCCAGTCAATACCGAGAAGGTTGAGTTTACAAGCAACGATGCAAAGTGTACCGAGATCGTTCTTGTCTACAATTTGCATCTCACAGTCAAATTGGCCAACAGATTATATTTTACCCCTAGATGCATTTCTGGCTATATTATTAGTCTGACGGTAGTTTGGTGAAGCTAGTTCCTTCCAGGGATTGTTGGACACAATCTTTTTATCGGACACTGTATCGAGTTGCAAACGAACCATCCTGCAGTTTATTCTCACAGTTACATACTTGCGGGGAGATTTAGTATTAGGACCACTTGTTGCATGCACGATGTTAAACCTGGCGCATTGGTCCTGTGTGAGCGACTGCTTGATCGGCGTCTTTGGCTAGGTGTCTTGACACATCTCATTGCTCGGCATTAATTTTCTTCGTGGCCTCATCGGTTGAACATTGAGCAACTGGGCATAACTTTACGAAATACCACTCACCTCACTGACAGCACGCGAATAGTGGTTTCGTTAGCAAAGGCGTTGCTGTTTTGTGGGGATTGTCTGGAGCAAGTGTTTGTAACATTAAAAGTGGAATTGGATGATGAACATTCCAGCATAGGTGTCTCGTGCTTGAGGAATATCAAACACTGAGACTTATGAGTTATATGCTGTAGTGTAATATCAGGGAACAGTTCAATCTTGCTCAAGAACCTGGTCCTGATATCATTGTCAGAGTGTGACTGGAGGCCGCAACTAAAAAGCAGACACTTGAGCTGATCTTCTGTCATGGTAGACAGCGTGGACTGTTCGCGCTCAAAATTGACCCTACCAGCAAAGAGGACGAAGTATTTCTCCTCCTGTTTTCCTAACTGTATGCACTGATGTCGAATATTAAACTGGGAAGAAAGCTCACTGCAATATTCTAATAGATGTTGGACGGTTTCGTTAAAAGTGAGATCCCTGGAGTTCCTTGGCAGAAAACATTTCAGTGTCGCGTGTGCTCGGTTGTACCAAGCTTCATTGGTCAGTTATGCAATGGTCAAGTTAACACGGTCAAGCGTAGATCTGTTGCCTTGAATACCTTTTTCACTAAGATGCCCAGTCGTCTCGCGCTGACTGGGGGCGTCGTGGGGATAATCCATAGCATTCAAAGCAATGGTTGGACACAAAATGTTAACGAATCTGCAACTAGAGCCAACACATTAGATGCGATATTCACCATTGGCATTCCACTAGTTTTCGTAGCCACTAACAACTCACTAACCAGCTGCATCACATTACTTTATTGCGTATTGGGTAGCATAATTGTCAGAATGTCAAACAAACTCAAAATGACACTAAGCCGGTTCGTCGTGTCTATTTCATCGACCGGGTCGCTTTTGAAAACCTGATCAATACCCAGAACTGGGAATCATTTTCATTTACACATGACCCAAACATTGTCACAAATGAATTTAGAAACAGCCATGCCACCTGTACCGAACTGCCAGCACCCACGCTATGGATAAACACCCATACCAGTAGTATTCGATACAAGTGCTGCATTCAAACCGACGCCAAACTGAAGAATCTCAGAACATATTATTCCATTTAAAGTAGATTGATTAGAATAGATGCGAACGAACGATAGACACGAGGCAATAAACTCAGATAATAGGCTATCAAAAATCGTCCAGTGAAATAACGCTGTTGTAGGATAGCGATACAAATGTAGGTGCAGAATAAAATGGCCCTACTTTTGTTGAAAACGGATTTTTGCATCGTTGTATCTTCAAAATCTTGATTCAGTGAAGCGTACCCCTACACTACCCACAGCTTTCCACCTCATGCAAGGTGTTGCCGTCTGTAGACTGAACGATGCACTTTCGGATAGTGCACAGATGTTGTAGGTGTGTTCATACTGGTACTCTGAGTAAAACAGTCTCAGCTAAGCAACCTGAATGGCTGGCTGATTGAACGAGACAGTCTTATCCGCACTAGGCATCTGTCCAATAATTAGCGCCACATCATCCAATTTCTGGTTCTCAACACCGGGGACCAGTAAGAAAGAAATGCACTGAGCCCGTGGGTTACGAGCAAAACGCGTCCATGCTGTACGAGTGCTTCTGTTCAGGATACAACACATGCACTACAAAACCATTCCACTCGGTCTTCAACTGCTCATTCATGTGTTGTACGCCCACTCCTCACTCTACCCCTGTTCAAACACACAAGTAGACATGAGATGTCAATTGGGTGGAGACAATGGGGTGTATGTAAGCTGGACTGGTTGCTAAGTTGTGCATGCAATACGCTGTCAATCTGTGTACTGTGGGTTTTATCGTATGAGAACTAACCTCAGGATTGTTGCTCTTGAGGTATGAGACGAAAAACAACTCACCCATTCGTTGCAGGAAATAATGGCCTCAGTGTTTGTCTAACTCTGTCAGGTTAGAGAAAGTCTGTGGACATAAGTCACATTGTAGTGATTCGCTTGGTCTGTCGATCGTCACAGCAGTGACTTGTGATTTGGTGGTATCACCCAGCCAGCAACTTCCAGTGGCCGCAGTTGAAGTCGCATTGGCATGGAATGGAAAAAGTGGATCAGTTTTGCTTCATACTTTTTGTATCGTTTGGACCAAATCTTCAGTTTCAGACAGACTTTAGTATCCTAAAATGCCAACTTTTAAGATTTTTCTAAAAATTAGTCCCCCTTTGTAATAATTAAGTGTTCCGCATACGTTAGTCAAGGTGGACATTCTCTTGTGGTCCTAGTGATTCGCCGAATTCCTCGTCGGTGATGACAGGGATACAGTTACCACACACACACACGCACAAAGTGTTATCCACTTTTTAAATTTGTGTGTATTCCAATGGCGATGATGCTGTAAAATATAGTTTACTACACATACCCTGTAATATCTCACTGTACCTTCCCACTAGGAGATCCATAAGCGTCATAAAATGCTTCGATACATGTAATGGGAAAGATCAGCCGGGTTGCTCTGGAGCACTTAAACTGTCGAAGAAAGGCTTAACATTCAACAACTGGGTTGTAGCATAGCAGCTGCTTACTAACCTAGAGTAAGCTAACGTCAGTTGTTTTTCCATTAATTACTTATGTCTCACGTGGTAGACAGATGAGTTCAATCTCACTGCGGGGTCAGGTTCTACAAGACAACTGACGAATTCTCGTGGGTTGCAAGAAATCGCACAAATCAGAGGCGATATCGCAACCGGTACCTGAGTTGTCCACTGCATGAATCCGCGGTCTCAAAGGTCCAAATTTTGCCTTGTCCCGAGCTCAAGATGCCCAGAAACCGAAGAAGTACAGCCCCGATCTGCAACACTACAAGCATCTGGTAGGTGCCTAATCAGCCCAAACTATACTGAATGTATTAGCTTACGCCTCCAAAATAATGCAACTACTGCGGATTAAATAGCTTATGCCGCGATTGCACAGGCTTCGATTTTATTAGAGTTTGTTGCTACACTGAATGCGGTGAGGCGATTACAATGTTGCATCCTGCGCGAAAGTTCTCTTCTACTTTGCCTCTGTGTGTGGTTTTTCGGGATCCTGACAGAACAGTTTGCATCTTCTTTATTGTTTACTTGTGACATATGAAGGCCGTGTGTTCCGTGCAACAGCTACTGAGTATGTTTTCGGCACATGTAAAGGAGTTCCAGGTGTAGCGCACGGGACTATCTGCACTCGCAGTCCCGCTGCGAGAACGCTTGCACCAGATGACAGTGGCGTGCGTTTTACGCATTTTGGAAACCTCTAAACATTACCGTCACATTTATAAGCAATGGCAACAGTATTCTGTTCGGAATGTACCCTAAACGCTGATCTAAAGTGGGAACACGTTTTCTCATTCTCTAGTGCGGAACTGGGGGTTACAAGTGAGAAAGGTGACAATTCCCATCTGGGTTCTTTCCATCCCGATAAGATTCCTTCCGGTGGGTCTGAGATCGAGTTTCCTTTCTCGGAATTTTACGATGGCAGCATTCCGTGCACATGGTGCGATATAGCAAAAGCGAAACAGATACTCGTGTTGTTGTCGTTCGGAAGTGTGAGAGGTCGTACTCATATTCACAAACTTGGTTGGGACGTAACTTCGAAGTGCTAGCAATGCCCCAAAGCTGGACAATGAAGGACGTCAAGGGCAACACAAGTTCTTGCCAGCAACCACTGAAGGTATGCCGTATTTTCAGTGGACGTTACCGACAGTTCCGCGGAACCCACATAAAGATGTACCAAATGTTGTTTAATCAGTCGATTATGTCACGGTTTAATAATGGTCAGCCGCAATACCAAACTCCGAGGTAACCGCTTGTAACAGAGTGGATAATACAGTCATTTAGAATGCCCGCAAAACGACTTTACACTTTGAGCTTGCCAACTCTGGGCCTCTCTACCAAACTCAGTTGTTTCCTATTCTACTTTGGATATCTTCAACAGAGGATTAGATTTTGCACTTAGATCCCAGCATTCTGCTACTGCGGAATCTATTTAAGATGCACTCATCCAGGGTTTGCATCACACCTGCTTAGCCGGAATCGGTACATGAGAGAGCGATTTTATTTTCTCCCAGATAACGTTGACTGTAACTTCAAGCTGCACTGCTACGGCTTCCAATGTCGAATTCCAATTCCACCCTATCGTATCGTAGCAACGCACTAGAGGCGGTAGATACTTTACTCCATGGTTCGTAGTTCTCATACAAATGATCTTACGGAACCTAATCAACACCAGTTATTTTACCCTTGAGAAATCATGGTTTAATGTTCTACCAACGACTGCACCATCCGAATCAGAGGTACGTCGGGTGGATGTGTTGTTGACTAGAAGCAAATGGCAGAACGCTGTGCTTTTGTCATCCCGAATTAGGTGACTGAGCTGGAAGACAAGCACATTGACTTTATTAGGTATAATGTAACTTAGTAATTCGAGAACACGTCTTCACCAACAACAATGGGAAGCATTTCATGCCGATGTACCCCATTAGCGGATGTGCGTTGCAAGTAACCTAATCCGCACAAGCAGATCCAATTTGACATCAGCCTCAGTAAATAAACCGCGCTTAACTCTGCAAACATCAACAGTAAGCCCAGGGCCGCTGGCCACCGGAACTGGAGACCACTGAACAGTCCTGTCCATGATACCTATAATCAAATGATTACACCAGAAATTGAGCTTTTCTGGTCGTCGGATTGATGCGAATCCCAATGTGCGGAAAGAATAGTTGTCTTCGCGTACTGAGAACTCATATGACTTTCTGGCGCCTTGTAAATTCTGTGATATCTGTGAAGACCAGAGCCTGTAAAATGACAATTCCTCTGCCGACAGTTCGTCCTAGCAGGCTGATGTTCCAATACAATTTCCCTCCCATATCTGTTTACAGAACCAAGGCTTAAGTGCACGTTGGTGTCCCATCTGTCAAACAATTGTCTTACCCTGAGTTGAATCCATGATTGTTACTTGAGATAATCGCCCGGGTATGATACGAACTTTGCCACAATGCTGCTCACAACCTACCTGTTCCCAAATGTCTAAAACAAAACCCACATGCATGTACAAATCCACTGACTTCTCGATACAAACGGGGTTACGAGGCGGACGGAAATGTCCCAATGGAGCGCCGAGCACATGCGATGTGAGAGACGCACTAGAAGAAGCAAATGTACCTTTCACTTCCCCAGCCATGTGACATGTGCCGGAGCACTGGATCCAAGGATGATAGGAGGCAAGTGTGCTTGAAACTTCATTCAACAGTAACAAAGTAATTGTTTCGAGCCTCGTCCGTAAGGCCACCTTCACTTGAGGGGATTTTACACAAGTAGCGCGTCCGCAGAGCCTGCGTGCAGCAGGAATAATGCCACAGAGTCCATCGCCTTTTAGGAATGGTTGGTTAACAACACGTTTTCCAACTGTCGTCTGGACATCCTCGGTGACACCTAGCAGTGAACTATCGAGGAATCTGTAAAGTCACTGTGAGTATATTGATTCATCCAAAGGAGAATAAAATGCATAGCTGTGGCAACGTATTGTTTTTCTTCATAGTGGAGATCCGTTGGCCTCCATAAACCATGATCCACCCAGTTGAAAAGTAACCGTTTCAGACAAAGGCCAATTTGCCTGTTCCTTGAGCAATTGTTCCCTTGAGTTCCTGTAGTATCTGGTGCAGATGAAGCACTCGTGCGTTTCTATCTTTTGCCCCACAGTCGTGTGGTATTCTACTCGATGTGGTAAATAATGAAATACCTTGCGAGTAGGAGGAACTTTAATGGTATTTCAGCGCTTCGACCCACCAGCTAATAAACCTGATAATACCACCACGGGTTTGGTTCCTTATGGAGCCGGAGGATCCACCCCACTGACGGGCTCCAATTGGACGCAACGACCGGCTGGTGCTCTCCAGGGTTGGTGGTCGTACTACCTCACATGTGAGCTGCTGGGACGATTCAATGAGAATAGTAGAATCATTAACTAAGGTCATACTGCACGTTAGTGGGATGCTCAATGGACATATATTTTTCGCTTCAGTTCTTCGTCGCCTGATTTCGGCTTCTGCTCAAGCATCTTCTTGCCCGCAAGCTTGAAGCTCCCGGAAGTCCCCTTACCTTTGTTATTAACGCGAACTAGGACGCGCTTGTCAACGGCGTGAACAATCCAGCGCCGGAGCTGGCTGCCTAGCTTTTCGACATCAACTTTCTTGTTCGCGCTGAATACTTCTTGATAGTTGGGAGTGAAGTACCTTCTCGGTCCTTAGCGGCAGTGATAGCAGGCTAGATCACGTCAGTGACAGGCGGGTGAGTCGCAGGAACTTTAGGCTTCCATGACTTTGGCCTTGTCGCACCAGTGGGCAGCTGCCGGAACGCTCATGCCGGCAGGAGACGTTTGCCGCAAACGGAGACGGGCGCTTCCGATTCGGCACATTTCGATTCATATTTTTGCTGAGAACGGCTGTGCAACAGATGTGGGGCACTTCTCCGGAATCCGAATTTTCCACCATTTCTGTGTCATGTTTCAGATTCAGTGGCCTCATGCACTCATCTGCAATCTCCTACAATGTCAGCTGCGGTTCTTGTTCCAATCTGTGAAGGATACGCGTTTGAGCATCGGTGTCCGCATGGGATTGAAGACTGCGTACAAAGACAAGGCTCGCGTATTGACCAGCTGTCATGGTGCCCAGTTTAAAACGTTCATATTCTCGGTTCATGATGCCAGCATGTATGAGGAAACCATGTGAATTTCGTTTGACCAATTTTAAACAGCCGTATCGGATACTGAATAAGGACACTTGCTCACCGAATATCTGCGTCAGTGTTTTTACCGTTTTCTCGAAACTTAAGTCCCTTAAAGTCTTGGGTAACACAATATTTGTATACTGTTCATGCTCAACCTCTCCGAGTTTCCTCAACGGCAAACGGACTTCCCAAGCATCACCTTGTTCGGCCAACTCCACACGGAAAATGTCTTCATATTTTTAGAACCAGGATTCGAAGGTGACACCAGTCAATACGTCTAAAAGGAACTCCGAAATGGATGCCGCAATAGCGTCCACGGAAGGTCGTGGTACCGGTCCTGGAGATTCTGCCCGCTTGTTTATCTTTTGCGATTAGCTGCCGCTGTCACTTTGCGAACTGCATTTGTTGCTGCTGGAGTAAAGCCTAAATTTTTTCAAAGGAAATGGCCATGGTTCACCAACTTCTCCCTCGTCAGAAACTGTTGTCTCGCTGCTGACTGTTCACGCCCCCCACGACCGCACGAAGAATACGAAGATGAGCCAAGACCGAGTTTATTGCATAAGAACACTGCTTTCTCACACAGGGTACAATACTTTATGAAGCAAATCCACTAATGCATGTTGGCCCCAAACAACATTATAGGATACAAAGAACAATATGGAAGAATAAGAGGTGACAAAATGGAAGCGAGCATGCGGGTCCGAGTAAACGGCATGGGCGGAAATAGACCACTGAGCTAGCGTCCACTATGAACGATTTAGGCCAGCCAATCAAAGAAAAGTAATGATGCGTTTAAACAAATGATAAGCAACAAAGGTAGCGAAACGAACGTACGCGACTAAGAACTGTAGCAAAAAGTATAGGTCCACTGGCCATCCTCTAAATATGCTCACCCTATGGCGGCTCGAAACCTAAGATGGTATTGGGCCGTTTTCTGCACTATTTTACCCATACTTACTTCACCTGATGCTATGAATTCCTTTTGATTCATAGTTGCTATGTTAGGCTCTTTTCATCCGACTAACAACTTCATCTGGGCGAATGTACATCCCGGGGGTAACTAACAGCTTTCAGACGTTAGTGGACTTCCGGGTGCATTGAGTCCACACACAAAAATTAGCGACAGAAGAAGGAGCTCCATTTGCTTGGTTCGGTAGTGAACATTTTGACATGATAAGGCTACTCGAAGTTCCCTCTATGTCCGCATGATGGTGTAGTGAACCGGAAAACACGCTCTTTCAGTACTTTGCAACATTGGACTTAACCCATGTTTAACCTTTAATCATCATCATCATCATCATCATCATCATCATCATCATCATCATCATCATCATCATCATCATCATCATCATCATCCACAGCAGTACATCAGCCATTTGAACTGATGCTTCGCTGCCATACAACCATGAGGACCTATGAAATAAATAATAAGAGGAGGGAGAGAAAGGGGGACTTACCTGAAAACCTTAATGCCCTAAGCAAACATTCAGGGTTAAGGCGCCTACACTTTGTGTAGACAACACACCGTCACAAACAGCTGGCTATCGTGCAAAGATAAGGCGGCATCGGCGAGACAGCTTCCTTGCGGCTTTCACTGCCACGCGTCATAATCAGCCATTACACCGCAGATAACCCAGCACCAAACATGCTTTAAACAGGCAATCCAATTAGGAGACGGCAGCAGGCGCGCCACTGGTGTCGGTTGCGAGCCATGTCCTGTAAAGTCTCTAGCCAAGCACAAGGTGAGTCACGTGGACTCCAACCCGGAAGGCGAGACGGACCAACGGCACCAAGTTTGGTTGTCAGTGACTTCATTTCCCGCTGCCAAGTCAACTTCCGTCCACCTCGAGCCTTGCGCCATCCTACACCAGGGAGACTGAACAAGGCCCTCCTAGTTAAGCGGTGACCAGGCATGCGTAGCACGTGCCCGAGCCAACACAACGTCCACCAGTTTTGCTGCCGGCACTTCCGTTAACACAAATTGCTTTGGTGAGTATCTTGTTGCACCGTTTCTCGCTCTGGTTGAATCGCTTCACATTTGTGTAGTCTACACAATACACGTTGGGTTCAGTCTCCTCCAACTGCTATACTGTCCCATATTTAACACGTCGCATACGTGTCATTGGTTACCGCCTAGTATCCCAGG
>CALYDF020002411.1:0-33717 GCA_944474145.2 Dicrocoelium dendriticum | reverse complement strand
CGATGCGATTTTACATGCATAAATCGACAAGGAAGGTGCAAAAACTGGGAAAGGGGGTAACAGCTTGGTTCACACAACTAAGTTCCAAATATCGAAAGCACGCAGTATTTGTCTTCGAAATGGTTCGAAAGGGTGCACTCACAGGAATTTGTGCCGAAAAATAATATGAGCAGAGCGTTGAAAGCGGGAGCCAAAATAAAGTGAGGCAGCAAGGCATTGACAAGACAAGAAGACACAACGTTTTACAGGCAAGGTTTCGTAATAGCATTTTGCGTTACATACAGAAATGAAGAAAGCACAGGTGAATAAAACATCAAAAAAAAGCGTCGATGGTGTGGATCCATGTAGTTATATGTTACAGTGTGAGACCGTAGGTTTGATTTCATTTAACTTTACGGAAATTTACTAAGAGAATACCATGTCTCAAGCAAACAAGTAGAAAGCAAAGAACAAATCTTCTTTTCTGACTCAGTTTAGTAAAGAAGGTTGCAAAATGATAGCTGATAGATGTAGGATCAGAAAACTATAGTTATAAAATGGAAAACCTTCGCTGAAATACTGGTTTTTAACAGAAAATTAATTATGCTTCAGTACTGAGCTTGGTCCTGGAAAACCAAATCTGAGAAATAAAGTTGTATACTTGTTTTTGATTCTGAGCTTGAGATGATGCAGTTCATTAACTAAAAAACAAACGTAAAGGCCGTTGTTAAAGTTTTAGAGAAGCAACCTAGCCTATGCGCTAAATATTTGGAAAATAGCAGTTCTACTCCCCAGCAAACAATACACTAGCCAACAAGCGCAATTCTTCGGTCCCTGTTGGTTACAAGTGGCAACTAATCGGCATAGTATAACCAGAACTTTTGAAATATATAAAGAGAAAGCCCTTCGCTGGTGGCATACTCCTATGCTGGTAGCTCAAAGCTCAGTGCTTGCTAAACAAGATACCTCCCAGTAAAAATTGTCAAAGGCAAGGAAGGAAAGTGAAGGAAAGTGAAATGTTTGCGAAAAATCATTTAGCTCAGGTGAACAACCAATATTTCAACCCGTAAGAGAACTATCGGTATGCGAGAAATATAAATGAATTGTATTGCAGTTGTGCTGATCAACGTCAACCGCAGCGATGATGATTGATTGTGTCAAGTAATAGTTATCGTCGTTCATACTATGTGACATACAGCATTCGCAGTCAAATATATATATACATATATATATATATATATATATGTATACAATCTGCAACAGAAGAGCGTTCTAGGTCTGATGTTATGGATCGTTTTGATTTCAAAGGAGTTTACCTCTGATTTAAACAAAAAATAAAATAAATAACTGCACCTCATCCGTTACTTCTGTGATTCTTAATCTTAGTATTATTGCGGCCGCTATGGCAATTTTCAGGGATTTGAACCCAATTCTAATCGCACGCTAGTGTTCCCAAACACTGCCGATATTAGCGAATTCATCTGTCCAGTTGACTACATATTTGCATAAATTTATTTTTTACCCATTTTGAAATAGCAAGCGTCTGCAGTTTTCATAATCCTACGTGAGTCAAAACGTCATTTTGGCAAACGAATATTAACTATTGGGCTTACATCAAAATTTATTCTATAATAAGTAATGAAGTTGTAGAGCGTAAAGCAATTCTCCCTGCCCATATGTTAGCATGCCTTGTTTCCACATCCTATAGCAAATTTAGTACTTTTGAAAAATGCAAAACCAAAAGTTTGTACACCACGTGTGGCCACACTGGTCCGGCGCTTCCTTCGTTTATGGTCTATTGGTTACCAGTTCATAGCACACAACTAGCTTTACATTTATTTGACTCTGATTTGTCAGCTCTACAACGTAGGTATATAGCTTTTGGTTTAATCTTATCGGTACTTCGCTGTTAATTCTATGTTTTAATCTTATGTTGCTGAATCTTTGGCGAGTAGCTTGTATAGTTTTATGGCCACTTGCATTATGCTATAGTCGTATAACAGTGATTTTATGAGGCGACCAAGCTAACTTAAAGTCCTGCTTCCACGTTACTATTTAGTGTGATTGCAGTACGGTGCTGCTCGCCAAATATGCAAATATGTTTGATTCCTGACGTAAATTGACTAGCAATCCTTTTTACCTTAACAACCGTCTCGTCTGGGTAACGAACCGGACTGTCCAACCACATCTAACGACGGTCTGTGCTTACGTGGCTTTTCTTTGTCAATCACTCTTCCTTACGGTATTCTCTACTTACATTATAATTTACTGTGTCGGAAAACCACTGCATTTCAAGCAACGGAAATTTAATAAATGTGGACTAGATTGGGCAGAAAAATGTGATCAAATAGTCAAATTTCATTTAGCTTTCTTGTATTGTTCCATGCGGATTAGCAAATATGTGCGAATCTACCCTAACTTAATGTTCACTAGCGGAACAGCTCACCGGATGTCCTTCAGATTTGTACCGCGTTTTTGACCATCCTAATCGTCGCCTTAATGGCCATATTTGTCTAGATGTATTAAAGATTACCAGCGGAGGCTGAACAGCGTAGGTATTATAGTGTTATTATAGTAAAAACCATTCTGCACTAGGGATTTTTAGTCACCTCTAAGCATATTAATTGTACCGAATATGCTTCCAGCGAACCACCATCGGTGAGATCCCAACGTCATCTATTTCACAAAATGTTACAAAACGTCAGGCGAAATGGATCGCAGTTCTAATAATTTGTGGCATGCCAGATCATTAAACTCGAAACCACCGGAAACGCGTGTATGATCACGTTCCGCCAGTCTCACTATCTTCTGTTGTTTTCCATTATGAGGCAGTTATGCTCCAGGTTGCTGCATCTGCAACCATAAATCTTTGGTCAAACTCAAGGCACTTCTATCATCATTCACATATACAGAGATTGCTGCATGATCCTCTCGGGATGACGCCGCTATGGCTTTTATGCTCCAAGCAGCGGTATTGAAAATAAAGGGACAAATTGCAATGCTTTATTTGCAAAAAGCCAGAATCAGCTAGTACAGTAAATCGCAGTCCAACGAAACATGTTTCTAACCAAATTGTCTTTGTTGTTAAGTGTTCGACTTTTCCATTATCTACCTCCACACATTATGAGGTAAGTTGTCTGACTACATACACCGATGGTACTTATCTTGAATTCTGAAGAATGCCAAAGTCAAACCCACAAATCGAGTAGAGCTACCAGTCATCTGGGAATTATGAGGAACCCAACTTTTTACAGGGTGTAAATGATCAGTCATTTACAAAGAAACCCGTGTAAATTATGTTGGTGCTCTTCAAAAACGATTCTGAAATCACTTGCTATGCGCGACAATGGAAGATAAACACCTCAGATAGACATTTTAGGCAAGATATAAAACAATCTTCAACCGATGATAATCAAGAAACCAAAAGGCACTATTTGGAATATGGCTCTACAATCGTGAGAAGTTTTTCTTGCATGCTATTGTCTCACTAACGGCCAAATCCAACCTGTTTTAACAAATACTAAAGAAAGCGTCCTAAGCAAAACGGAAATCGCGGTTTAAACAAAGCAAACAGCAGCTAGTCACGGAACAATGGTAGAAAATAGGAAAAGCTTTTCAACTTTGATTGAGGTGGAAGTTGCAAATGCCTTGCAAATACCACACTTGAAATCACTAGAAAAAGCAAAAGTACCTGTGGTTATCCACCTGCTTCATTTGACCGCTCTCGCATTCGAGTCAAAAAGAGCTCAAGAATTAGAGTAGGACTTATCTTATTCCAAGTACGTTACAGAAATTGTACTATTTAAAAATAATGAATAACGACTGAGCTCACAACAGTCGGCGATTTAAAACACATGAATATTACCTCCTCAGGTTGTCCTAGGGACAGAGGTGCTAGCCTGCTTACAAACCAAAACACAGGACGTTCTGAATAATTTGGCTGAAATAACACGCCGGCTTGCTTTATAGTCATGCGATTCAATAAGTGTCCATTAAAAAGCTTGCTTGTTGAAATGACGGAAGCTAAACATTAAATGCACCCTCAATGCAAAAATTTTGTTGTTAGATTCAGCTAAATAATTTGTACTAAGGAAACTGTCCTAAAGAAACTGATACCTCTGCGCAACCGCATCTATCCTTGAGTGAAATTCATTATTTGGAAGCCTTAGGAGTATCAGCGGTTCAACTGGCTGAAACCGCTTCATTCATTTTTTTCTTTGCTGAGACCAGCAAAAACACACTTTCATGTAAAAGCCCGTTGTACTTAAGGAGATACACAATGGTTGAAACTGGGATTACAGTATTCCTTCATCCGGTGTTAGTTAAAGTCATATTACAATCCATAATAAAACAGTTGGTATGCGATTTAGAAAAATGTAACTTTATTTCCTCCAGGCCGCATTGCGTCAGGCAACGGAGACCGAAAGCAACAAATTCACTGATAGCAAATGTCAGGTGGAACGAGACTGCGGCAACACAGAGGAACACAAGTTGATCTGTTAGATACTACCAAGCAATTTGATAACCTATAATTTCTTACAGGCAAATTCATGCATAATGCTAAGAATTAGGCGTGTTACAAAATGCAAAATAGCATATTGTGCCTTCAAGCTCATGCGGGCATCAATACCTTTTATCCAGTAGGGTTATACGCAAGCACTATCAGCGACACTGTCATTGATCATGAGACTTTAACCCATGGCATTAAGTGGATGTAAGTACAGGGCAAAGTGTACGCTTATATGGGGACTGGGATGCTACCGTTTAGGTTGACACATTGATGTTATCGGAAGGCACACCAGAATGAGTGTGTCAGTGTTAGAATTCACCAAAAGTATGCTTGACATTAGCTAGACAAACAAGGGTGTGGTGTTCGAAACCTTTACCTCAGCAACAATCTAACACATCTTTTATCGGAAAGAGTTATCATTGCATCCTATTCTGACCCGGCCAGTAGCCAGAGTCAATGTGCCAAATTTCCAGCGCTTGTCCGTTAAGTCCGTAACGTAGCGGGAGTAAAATGTTATCGGTACAAGGTGCACGAAACCCTTGGCATATTTAAACTCCATGTATTTATTGCCTCTGCTAGGAACTATATACCGCATGAAGATAATAATAATAACACTAATAATAAACTATTAGGAATAACGGACATATTTCTTATCAAGTGAAATGCTGTGAATATAGTTGAACCAAAAAGTACACAAACAGGTGATGCCATGCTTGGCAAGCGAAATATCACGTAATCTTCTTATATTTGTTTGCCTTGCTGGCAAGGTGTATGCCAACTATGTTTCTCTTAAGCGAGGGTAGGATGTAAATTTGCAGCTTGTGTATATGGTAAGCGCAGAAGACTAATTACATTTTTTGAATTAATGCTATTACAGAAGAGAAGAAAGAGACCATTTGGTGAGCAATTGTTTTCGAGTATTTATCCTCAGGCTGATACAAACATATATAGGGTTAAAAAACTAAGATCGACATAGTTGATACAATTAACGTAGGGTAAAAATAGAAAACGGGTTAATTAAAAGTTACGGGTTTCTTGACCTCGCGCCATTGAGCCCATTATCATCCGCTTTTGCGGGCCAGGGAAGCTGAACAGACGTAATTAACATCTGTTGAGAGCATAACGATGGTCGGAATGATCGATTAAAAATCGATTCAGCAGTTGCGAGTGCACGGAGATATTGACCCTTTGAACGGTGCGGCGGAACTCTGTATACTACTCTATAGTTACGCTCTAGATACACTTGATGTCCGCTGTCGGCAATATGAGCAAGGATAGAGCTACTAATGGCTCCAGTGTCACCTCGATGTAGCCAACGCGGACAGTGTTCGTTCATGCGTTTAAACAGGTGCCGCGCCGTTCGACCGATATACGATTCGCCACAAACGCATTCAAACTGATAGATAACCATTGAGGCGTTCAGCATCGGCAACTTATCCTTGGTTCGCGAACGAACGTGTGGTTCAGTTGTAAACAAACATTTAAGCGCGGCTGCGTCGAAAGTTGATTTAATCGCACCAGAAAGACTTCGAGTTAAACGTTCTGTAGCCGCTTCCCCTACGAAATGCAGGCTTATAAGGGGGTTCCTTCTTTGCTACTGTTAACAACGGTACCGGCTTTGGCTTTTTCTCAAAGTTTCTTGAAATAAATCCGTCGGGGTAACAATTTTCTCGTAACACATTCTGTATGAACGTCAACTCCGCGTCTAAAGTGTCTTCAGAGCATATTCGACGTGCTCTCGATGTAAGACAACGAATCAAGTTGCGCTTGTATCTCAGGGGGACAAATTTGTGAAAATTCATATATTGACCAACACTTGTTGTCTTCCTGTAGACCTGCCGTTGGATGGCGCCATCTCGCCATCTAGTTAACAGAACATAGAGATAAGGCGGTTGATTTTCGGCTTCTCTTACGTACGTAAAACGTACTGATGCATGGGCTCGGTTAAAACGGTTTAGAATATCATCTAACTTAAAATCTGCATCCATCACAACGAATATATCGTCCATGTAACGATAGTAGTGCCTAAAAGTGGCTATATCCGCCAGCAGTGCGGTTCTTTCCAAACTTGCCATGAAGTTGTCCGCCAATAGTGGACCCAAGGGAGAGCCCATGGCTACGCCATCATTCGGTTGGTAGTACTTGACGTTAAGCAGGAATTGCACATACCAGGTACAGCGCAACAGTAGACTTTTAAGCTCACGAGTAGGTACACCTAATTTCATTGCTGACTTGGTTATATAGTCCCAAATGTAATCTATTGTCTCAATTAGCGGGACTTTGCTCAAGAGCGATACAACGTCGAAGGAGAGCACAATTTTGCTGTCGAGTTTAGCATTACGTATACATTCTACGAATTGGAAACTGTCGCGTAGATTGTAAGTTGCAAGCTGTTGTCGCACCGGTTCGAGTATTTCCACAAGCCACTGAGCGACCGTAGGGTAAGTTGAGTTAACCATTGATAAAATGGGACGGAATGGAATGTTTGCTTTGTGAATTTTAGGCAACACGTAGAGCCTTGGAAAGTTTGTGCCACTAGGCCTGAGGCTGTCATGCAGGACATCTGAAATGCACCCTTTAGTCTGAAGCACTTGCAGGCTATTCGTGATCTCAGTTTCAAATTACCGCCGAGTAGTAGAGGGACAATAATGGTATAGGTAGAAATTCATCACATGTAGATTAACTCAGACAGCCGTCACCCGCCCGGAAAAACACTTTACGCGCGTTTCATACTTTCAGGAATCATCAGTAGTGCGCATTCTATCGGACCCTTGGTAGGGCTCGAAACCGAATCTTGACTGTTGCCAGTCCTTGGTTAAGACCACCAAGCTACGGGGGACGGCAACGACCATCGTGCATAAGTTTCTATAAGTGATATAGCGCCGTTCACTATCCACTGACTTACACGTTACTGCCGTGCAGAGGACAGAGAAGCCCCTCACCAAGCGACGAGCTCACCAAACCTAAGCCGCCAAATAACTTATGGGATTATAAGCAGTTTGGTCTGCGTACTGATTACAGAAGAATAGTAGGGGGAGTTGAATGTTATAGGTAGAAATTCGTCATATCTAGACTCACTCAGACAGCCGTCACACGCCCGGAAAAGCACTGTACGCGCGTTTCTTCCTTTCGGGAATCGTCAGCAGTGCGCATTCCATCGGACCCTTGGTAGGGCTCGAAACCGCAACTCGACTGTTGCCAGTCCGTGGTTGAGACCACTGAGCTACGGGGGACGGCAACGACCATCGTGAATAAGTTACTAGATGTGATATAGCGCCACTCACTATCCACTGACTTACAAGTTACTGCCGTGCAGAGGACAGGGCAGCCTCCTCACAATGGTATTCCACAGATTAGACGATAGCTGTGCCTTACATTGAATAAGATGTTCAAATGACTCTTCACTACGGAAAAGCTGACATAACCTGTGTCCAGATATGGATTGCACACGTCTCATACGACTGATAGTGAATGACAGGCCGATTCCACAGCGAAAAGTATAATGGTAAGACGGAAGTTAAGACCAACAAATGTGTCCCTTCCACATGGTGTAATCCGGGGCAGGATCTTTGTTACCTAGTCCTCGCATATAATTCTGCTTTAATGTTAAGGAATAATCTATTGCAAAGGTATTGCTACGAATAAGATTATGCAGCAGTATCCAGTTATAATTTATTCTAGGCAGCAAAAAATGAATGAAGATGGATGGAGATTTTGGTATCGCTACCGAGAGTTTAGGATAGCATTTTCCCCCCAATAGCTACTTAGTAAACGACCGCGAAAGGCTTTCTATCGAAGTTCTGTTTGATTTTCTCATATTGTCTCAGATTACGCCGCGATACTCCATGATGGGACGATTAAGGATTATAAATAGTTTAACTGTAGCTGTGATTGTATGCATGTATTGAGGGATGTTAGCGTTGGATTATCTGGCTTGTGCTATATGGTACTCAATCTGTTCTAAGAACATAGAGGTACAAGAATATCGAATTTCAAGATCACGGGTTGACAGATGCACAGAGATGAGTTCGCTGTTATGTGTGAAAGATACTTCGGGTTTCAAGCGACCGCAATATGTGATACTTGAATATTGTGCTTAAAACGTCATCATCCACTTATCGCACCAAGTATCAAGAAAAGGAATGTATTCCTGAATGCATTTGGAGGCTCAAGTCCTCGGTACTTGTGAACAAATGTTATTTCACAAACAAATAAATACAGCACGCAATCTTTTTTAACGGAACTGCCATCATTGTCCCGAAGACGGAAAATTAATATACCGAGCGCACATGCTTGTTTAAATGTGCTGGTAATTGGACGAGGGGACGAGAAGGAGACGACTATGGTGAGTATTTTAGCGGGACCGTTCATGTATGATGATAGCGAGCCCCTTAATATGTTCCGGAATTCAGAGAAATCAATCTGTGTCGGCAAATGTTGGTAAGACACCCGATGGATCGGTTTCTGCATGAGCAAGCCTAGATATAGTATGACATACTGAGCCAATGGAGTCCGGTATGTTGTTCAGGTAATGCAGCTACCAGAATGCCTATGATCGTTAGTCAACGAAACCATTTACATACCAGTCTAACAGCTCCAGTGAATTCATGAACTTCCTTAACTTTTTAACAATTCGACTAATAATCCGGCTTATATTGAGTGTGCATTGGTTCGGCCTGTTATTGTCTTTAATTTTGCGTGAACCCTTGTGGCCAGGGCTGATGAGTGAACTATTGATCTGCGAATTTCTTCAGTCCCAATGAAACGGAAAACATAACAAAATAGATAGGATAAATCAGGCTCTCGCAGTTTCTTGGCGTATGGGTGATGAAAAAAGATTTAAAAATTGCTCACGGTTGAATACAATGCCTTGTTTTCCGGATATTGCGGAGAGAAATAGCATTTTAGATGGAGCCTCAGTGTAAATAAAGCGTTCGTGTCGAAGATTAAGTAGGTTGAGAAGGAAAATCTCAATACATCTCCATTACGTACACCAATTCAGCAATCAAGGAAGAGCGTTTATTGGAACTTCGAATGATGAGTCAGGTGAGCAAAATTATTTATATGTCAATCGCACGGATGTAAGCATTTCCTGAGTTCAATATAATCTATCAAGTCCTTGAGTTAAGAGAAGACTCAGAATGCAAAATATTGGAAATATTTGCAAATGATCGGGAAGTCATCATTTCAGAAAACTTGGTAGACGACCGGTTAATGTATTTATGGTGATGGACAAACGTTTATCGATATTGACAAAAACTTACATCAGTCGAATTGAATTATCTTAACAGTGGCATTAAATAGTCTATTTGTGGCAAAACTCCATACAGAGACGAATCAATTTCTCAGTTCAGTCAATGAATGATTACATGGTCAAAGGTCCAATGTTCGTGGGTACACCTGTAGTTTGTTTCAGTCAGAGCCAAGAGGGAAAAGAAATTGCCGGTCCGCGGATAGTTACAATGAGTGGTTAGAAATCTTAACTGGACCGTTGCAAGAAACTTGACGCTGATAGAACTTGGCTTAGTACTTCGTAATATTGGTGGAGGTGGGTCGATAGATCATTCGATTTGGGATCCATTACACGGATGCTTATCACGCTGCCGGAGTAAGACTGGACGCTAGGCACAGACAGCCCTTACTCAGTCTATTCTATTCACGCAGTTGTTATCCTTGGTTATTTCTATAGCTTCAGCAATCAGCCTTTGTTTGGCTGATCTTAATCCCTTCCTGATAAACTCCACATTTTCGAAGTCAATGTTTTGCCCCTTGTCTAGCGCATGCATCGCTGTTGCCGAATCTCTGAGTAGAACTCCATATTCTAGCTTATTTCGCGGAGGTCGTGATATGTATTGCCTATGTTCTGAAACCCTTTTATGTAATTCCCTCGCTATTTCTCCTATATACACTTGCGTACAATCTTTACATGGAATTTTGTAAATACAGTTGGTTGTTCTATCTAAAGGAAGTGAATCCTTCCGATACACATATGTGGATCATAACGTTCGACCCTTCTGGAATACTACCCTTATCTTCTCCTTATTCAGTACTCTGCGAATCGCTTCCGAAGTTCCTTCTTTATACGGAACATCCACTGTTGCTATCCACTCTGTGGTTGGTGTTGCGCGTGGGTTCAGACAATTCTGTCGCTGTCATTTCCCCAATCGTTTCGGATATCCGCTAGCTATTAAGTTTTTCATCGCCTCCCTCTGCACTGCCTTCTTATTTTCGTCCTCCGTGCACAGAGCACTTGCTCTGTGAAATAGTGCTGAGGCGATTCCCGCGTACACGTGCTTCGGGTGGGTTGAACTAAAGCCAATTACCTCATCTGTGTCCATTGGTTTGCGATACATCGTGGTTTTTAACGTTCCTTCCTTCCTATGTACCAGACAATCAAGGGACGGAAGTGTACCGTTCTGCGACTCAAGTTCCATGGTGAACTTTATCGCATTGTCAATGGAGTTCAAATAGTTTAAAAATTCCTCTTCGTTATCTCTTTTTATAATCGCAAAAGTGTCATCCATGTAGCCCCACAATGTTTTTGCACACCACCTAAATTTGGTAGTGCTTTCATTTCAAACCATTCCGTGTACATATTGCCTAATACGGGGGATATTGGAGATCCCCTGTCCAGACCTTTTTAAAGATACAGATACGGACCTCGTGTTCGCATATTGGCGAGTGAATTTGAGCGCCTAGCACGCATCGATGGCATTTGGGAAAATCATCAGATTTCTAACATCAGGTGTCTCACGAACAACATCATTCCCAAATCCCTCACAGTTTAACCTCCGGATTCGTCGTACAGCTATGCGCGAATATCCCTCAGAGCAGGCAAAGCATTTCTGAGACAAAGAATCTTCCTAACAAATAGACGTCTGTTTGAAATCCGCATCCATGCGAGTCAGGTGCGCTTGGATTTACAGACTGCAGTGGCACAGGCTGATTATGACAGACTTTGCAATAAGGCTTTCGAAGTTAAACAGCAAGAGGACAGGAGTCGAAGGAAAGGAAATAAGTAAGTTTGAACACTTGATGGCTGCACACAATAAGGTCGATGGTCGTACTGATATGCATGTATCTACTAGCAACTATGGTAGAATTGTTAACATGTCAGATAGAGTGTTAAGTGTAACAGAGCGTAGAGTTTTAGAAGAGGGTCTGAATTTTGCTCTGAGTAAATCTAAACTAAGGGTAGCATATGAAATTCCTGGACTTGAACCCGTTATGACTAGATTACCACTTGAAGAGGCCGAAGACATCCGCGCCCAATTAGCAAATATAATTAGATTTCAACAGCCGGTAGAATCGAATCTTGCTTCACCTGAATACATAGCGTTAAAGACCCTGAAAGAGGATACAAGTATTGCAATTACAAGAGTAGATAAAGGTAAAGCAACAGTGGTAATGAATAAAACAGATTATTTAATAAAATGAAGGATCATTTGGCCACGGGACCATACAAATATGTTGAGCAGAAATTCATTTCATTGGTAATGAATAAGAATAAATCAGATGTCGCTAGTTACCTAAGGACCGTGAAGGACATTTTACGAAAGGGAAAATGGTACAGCATTTATCCGAAGTCGGCTGTTGCACCTAGAATTTACGGTCTCCCAAACATACACAAGCCCAAGGTCCCCTTTCTACCTATGGTGGAGGGCATAGGCTCCCACACACATGAATTCGCGAGATATCTGGCGAACCTGTTGCAACCCCTAAGAGGGAGAACGAACACATTTATAAAAATTCTTATGAGTTTGCAGAAATGGAGCAAGGGGTGAGCATCGAACAAGACGAAGTGATGGTTAGATTCGATGTTACCACCCTGTTCACGAATGTACCCAAGGAGGAGGCGTTACGATTAGCGAAATCCTGCTTGATGGGGGACAGCAGCTTAGAGGACAGAACAAAGCTGACAGTGGATCAACTGGTCGAGGGGAGAGCTTTGTATCTCGATATGACTTAGTTCACATTCTAGTCTAGAATAAACAAACAACAACAGGGTCTGGCAAGGGGATCTCCAATATCCCCCGTATTAGGCAATATGTACACGGAAGGGTTTGAAAAGAAAACACTACAAATTTAGGTGGTGTGCAAAAACATTGTGGGGCTACATGGATGACACTTTTGCGATTATAAAAAGAGATAACGAAGAGGAATTTTTAAACTATTTGAACTCCATTGACAATGCGATAAAGTTCACCATGGAACTTGAGTCGCAGAACGGTACACTTCCGTCCCTTGATTGTCTGGTACATAGGAAGGAAGGAACGTTAAAAACCACGATGTATCGCAAACCAATGGACACAGATGAGGTAATTGGCTTTAGTTCAACCCACCCGAAGCACGTGTACGCGGGAATCGCCTCAGCACTATTTCACAGAGCAAGTGCTCTGTGCACGGAGGACGAAAATAAGAAGGCAGTGCAGAGGGAGGCGATGAAAAACTTAATAGCTAGCGGATATCCGAAACGATTGGGGAAATGACAGCGACAGAATTGTCTGAACCCACGCGCAACACCAACCACAGAGTGGATAGCAACAGTGGATGTTCCGTATAAAGAAGGAACTTCGGAAGCGATTCGCAGAGTACTGAATAAGGAGAAGATAAGGGTAGTATTCCAGAAGGGTCGAACGTTATGATCCACATATGTGTATCGGAAGGATTCACTTCCTTTAGATAGAACAACCAACTGTATTTACAAAATTCCATGTAAAGATTGTACGCAAGTGTATATAGGAGAAATAGCGAGGGAATTACGTAAAAGGGTTTCAGAACATAGGCAATACATATCACGACCTCCGCGAAATAAGCTAGAATATGGAGTTCTACTCAGAGATTCGGCAACAGCGATGCATGCGCTAGACAAGGGGCAAAACATTGACTTCGAAAATGTGGAGTATAGCAGGAAGGGATTAAGATCAGCCAAACAAAGGCTGATTGCTGAAGCTATAGAAATAACCAAGGATAACAACTGCGTGAATAGAATAGACTGAGTAGGGCTGTCTAGTGCCTAGCGTCCAGTCTTACTCCGGCCAGCGTGATAAGCATCCGTGAATGGATCCCAAATCGAATGAACTATCGACCCACCCTCCACCAAATTACGAAGTACTAAAGCCAAGTTCTATCAATGTCCAAGTTGCTTGCAACGGTCCAGTTAAGATTTCTAACCACTCATGTAACTATCCGCGGACCGGCAATTTCTTTTCCCCACTTGGCTCTGACTGAAACAAACTACAGTGTACCCACGAACATATTGACCTTTGACCACTGTAATCATTCATTGATGAACTGAAAATTGATTCGTCTCTGTATGTAGTTTAGCCAAAATCGCTATAAAATGCCACTGTTAAGATAATTCACTTCGACTGATGAAGCTTTTGTGTCAAAATCGAAACGTTGTCCATCATCATAAATACATTAACCCGTCTTCTACTATGTTTCCTTAATTATTATTCAGAAATATTTGGAAATATCCTATCCTTTTTCTGCGCGCGCTCGGTTTGCTTTGTTTCTGATTTTTCGAATATTCGGCTGCTTGTTTTTGAACTTCCTCTACACGTTTTTCTTTTGCTGCAACAATTTTTTTTATCTTGATGGAACTAATTAATTTTGTGCTTTGCAGCTTTTCTTTTTGTGTTGGAGAGATGATAAGCATCTCAATCGCGAGATTGGATTTTTTACTTATATTCTTAACTTTATGCTGCGGCTGGTGTAATCGTACAGCTGTACATGGTTGGTGTTTATTCTAAAAGGAATTTTTAGCTTATCATGCGGCTGTGGCTAACAGATGTGTTCTCTGAAGCAAATCTCTTAAGTTCGATATAAAATATATGAACATCACGTCTAATGTGTTGGTCCACCTAGTTGTTAGAATAACCCTCTGTGCCCAACTAACTCCGACTGAATAAATGAATGCCATGTGCAGAAACATGAACATTGTTTCTTCTGTCTGTTAAAACATCTTACCATTATCTCTTTTATGCGTCTTATTCTATGCAAAATCGGAAGCTGCGGTGATACAAACAACATTCATGGTTTATGAATTTTACGCGTTGCGGATAGATGCAAGTACACCGATGCTTTAGATAAGGAGATCCAGAGAGAATCAGTGTCATTTGCCAGCGATAGATGTTCGAACCGTATAACTGTATATAGTGACGGACTTGCGTGAGGCTTTTCTTTTCCAGCAATCTTTACGAAAAGGTTCTAAAAGAGGTTACTTTGATTATAGACTAATATATCAGCGGAGTACCATGTTTCGGTAACAGGGATTGCTTACAGCGCATACAATGTGAAAGCATGCTTAGGAAAAAGCATTTGTTGATAATCCATCTGATATCAAACCAAAGTAATGCGAACTTACCTTGAACTCCGGAATCAACTTTCGCGTCACTGTTGTGTCAGTCATTTTAATCGCGGAATATTTGCGCGGTACATATGTGGGTGCATGTGGAACGAGTCCATTGCGGGTGGGGTAGTTTGCCGTCCGCTATCCCTGATATACCTTGTGAAAAGAGAGGGTTGACGTAGCAAGCCTACATTGCGGCTGAGTAGACGCTTATCTTATCTGGTCATGTAAAGGAATTTGCAGAAATAACTTGTGCATATATCAGGCATCTGCCAGGTACGTACGGTGTAAATGGCTGAGGTTCCATTTATGTATATATACATATATATTTACATAAATGGAACCTCAGCCATTTACACCGTACGTACCTGGCAGATGCCTGATATATGCACAAGTTATTTCTGCAAATTCCTTTACATGACCAGATAAGATAAGCGTCTATTCAGCCGCAATGTAGCCTTGCTACATCAACCCGCTCTTTTCACAAGGTATATCAGGGATAGCGGACGGCAAACTACCCCACCCGCAATGGACTCGTTCCACATGCACCCACATATGTACCGCGCAAATATTCCGCGATTAAAATGACTGACACAACAGTGACGCGAAAGTTGATTCCGGAGTTTAAGGTAAGTTCGAATTACTTTGGTTTGATATCAGATGGATTATCAACAAATGCTTTTTCCTAAGCATGCTTTCACATTGTATGCGGTGTAAGCAATCCCTGTTACCGAAACATGGTACTCCGCTGATATATTAGTCTATAATCAAAGTAACCTCTTTTAGAACCTTTTCGTAAAGATTGCTGTAAAAGAAAAGCCTCAAGCAAGTCCATCACTATATACAGTTGGGCGGTTCGAACATCGATCGCTGGCAAATGACACTGATTCTCTCTGGATCTCCTTATCTAAAGCATCGGTGTACTTGCATTAATCAGCAACGCGTAAAATTCATAAACCATGAATGTTGTTTGTATCACCGCAGCTTCCGATTTTGCATAGAATAAGACGCATAAAAGAGATAATGGTAGGATGTTTTAACAGACAGAAGAAACAATGTTCATGTTTCTGCACATGGCATTCATTTATTCAGTCAGAGTTAGTTGGGCACAGAGGGTTACTCTAAAAACTAGGTGGACCAACACATTAGACGTGATGTTCATATATTGTATATCGAACTTAAGAGATTTGCTTCAGAGAACACATCTGTTAGCCACAGCCGCATGATACGCTAAAAATTCCTTTTAGAATAAACACCAACCAGGTACAGCTGTCCGATTACACCAGCCGCAGCATAAAGTTAAAAATATACGTAAAAAATCGAATCTCGCGATTGAGATGCTTATCATCTCTCGAACATAAAAAGAAGAGCTGTAAAGCACAAAATTAATTAGTTCCATCAAGACAAAAAAATCGTTGCAGCAAAAGAAAAACGAGTAAGTGATGTTCAAAAACAAGCAGCCGAATATTCGAAAAATCAGAAACACAGCAAACCAAGCGCGCGCTGAAAAAGGATAGGATATTTCAAAATACTTTGAAAAATAATTTAAGAAAACTTAGTAGACGACCGGTTAATGTATTTATGGTGATGGGCAACGTTTCGATTTTGACACAAAAGCTTCATCAGGCGAAGTGAATTATCTTAACAGTGGCATTTTACAGCGATTTTGGCTAAACTACATACAGAGACGAATCATGTTTCAGTTCATCAATGAATGATTACAGTGGTCAAAGGTCAATATGTTCGTGGGTACACTGTAGTTTGTTTCAGTCAAAGCCAAGTGGGGAAAAGAAATTTCCGGTCCGCGGATAGTTACATGAGTGGTTAGAAATCTTAAATGAAGCGCTGCAGGCAACTTGGACATTGATAGAACTTGGCTTTAGTACTTCGTAATTTGGTGGAGGGTGGGTCGATAGTTCATTCCGATTTGGGATCCATTCACGGATGCTTATCACGCTGGCCGGAGTAAGACTGGACGCTAGGCACTAGACAGCCCTACTCAGTCTATTCTATTCACGCAGTTGTTATCCTTGGTTATTTCTATAGCTTCAGCAATCAGCCTTTGTTTGGCTGATCTTAATCCCTTCCTGCTATACTCCACATTTTCGAAGTCAATGTTTTGCCCCTTGTCTAGCGCATGCATCGCTGTTGCCGAATCTCTGAGTAGAACTCCATATTCTAGCTTATTTCGCGGAGGTCGTGATATGTATTGCCTATGTTCTGAAACCCTTTTACGTAATTCCCTCGCTATTTCTCCTATATACACTTGCGTACAATCTTTACATGGAATTTTGTAAATACAGTTGGTTGTTCTATCTAAAGGAAGTGAATCCTTCCGATACACATATGTGGATCATAACGTTCGACCCTTCTGGAATACTACCCTTATCTTCTCCTTATTCAGTACTCTGCGAATCGCTTCCGAAGTTCCTTCTTTATACGGAACATCCACTGTTGCTATCCACTCTGTGGTTGGTGTTGCGCGTGGGTTCAGACAATTCTGTCGCTGTCATTTCCCCAATCGTTTCGGATATCCGCTAGCTATTAAGTTTTTCATCGCCTCCCTCTGCACTGCCTTCTTATTTTCGTCCTCCGTGCACAGAGCACTTGCTCTGTGAAATAGTGCTGAGGCGATTCCCGCGTACACGTGCTTCGGGTGGGTTGAACTAAAGCCAATTACCTCATCTGTGTCCATTGGTTTGCGATACATCGTGGTTTTTAACGTTCCTTCCTTCCTATGTACCAGACAATCAAGGGACGGAAGTGTACCGTTCTGCGACTCAAGTTCCATGGTGAACTTTATCGCATTGTCAATGGAGTTCAAATAGTTTAAAAATTCCTCTTCGTTATCTCTTTTTATAATCGCAAAAGTGTCATCCATGTAGCCCCACAATGTTTTTGCACACCACCTAAATTTGGTAGTGCTTTCATTTCAAACCATTCCGTGTACATATTGCCTAATACGGGGGATATTGGAGATCCCCTTGCCAGACCCTGTTGTTGTTTGTTTATTCTAGACTAGAATGTGAACTAAGTCATATCGAGATACAAAGCTCTCCCCTCGACCAGTTGATCCACTGTCAGCTTTGTTCTGTCCTCTAAGCTGCTGTCCCCCATCAAGCAGGATTTCGCTAATCGTAACGCCTCCTCCTTGGGTACATTCGTGAACAGGGTGGTAACATCGAATCTAACCATCACTTCGTCTTGTTCGATGCTCACCCCTTGCTCCATTTCTGCAAACTCATAAGAATTTTTATAAATGTGTTCGTTCTCCCTCTTAGGGTTGCAACAGGTTCGCCAGATATCTCGCGAATTCATGTGTGTGGGAGCCTATGCCCTCCACCATAGGTAGAAAGGGGACCTTGGGCTTGTGTATGTTTGGGAGACCGTAAATTCTAGGTGCAACAGCCGACTTCGGATATATGCTGTACCATTTTCCCTTTCGTAAAATGTCCTTCACGGTCCTTAGGTAACTAGCGACATCTGATTTATTCTTATTCATTACCAATGAAATGAATTTCTGCTCAACATATTTGTATGGTCCCGTGGCCAAATGATCCTTCATTTTATTAAATAATCTGTTTTATTCATTACCACTGTTGCTTTACCTTTATCTACTCTTGTAATTGCAATACTTGTATCCTCTTTCAGGGTCTTTAACGCTATGTATTCAGGTGAAGCAAGATTCGATTCTACCGGCTGTTGAAATCTAATTATATTTGCTAATTGGGCGCGGATGTCTTCGGCCTCTTCAAGTGGTAATCTAGTCATAACGGGTTCAAGTCCAGGAATTTCATATGCTACCCTTAGTTTAGATTTACTCAGAGCAAAATTCAGACCCTCTTCTAAAACTCTACGCTCTGTTACACTTAACACTCTATCTGACATGTTAACAATTCTACCATAGTTGCTAGTAGATACATGCATATCAGTACGACCATCGACCTTATTGTGTGCAGCCATCAAGTGTTCAAACTTACTTATTTCCTTTCCTTCGACTCCTGTCCTCTTGCTGCTTTAACTTCGAAAGCCTTATTGCAAAGTCTGTCATAATCAGCCTGTGCCACTGCAGTCTGTAAATCCAAGCGCACCTGACTCGCATGGATGCGGATTTCAACCAGACGTCTATTTGTTAGGAAGATTCTTTGTCTCAGAAATGCTTTGCCTGCTCTGAGGGATATTCGCGCATAGCTGTACGACGAATCCGGAGGTTAAACTGTGAGGGATTTGGGAATGATGTTGTTCGTGAGACACCTGATGTTAGAAATCTGATGATTTTCCCAAATGCCATCGATGCGTGCTAGGCGCTCAAATTCACTCGCCAATATGCGAACACGAGGTCCGTATCTGTATCTTTAAAAAGGTCTGGACAGGGGATCTCCAATATCCCCCGTATTAGGCAATATGTACACGGAATGGTTTGAAATGAAAGCACTACCAAATTTAGGTGGTGTGCAAAAACATTGTGGGGCTACATGGATGACACTTTTGCGATTATAAAAAGAGATAACGAAGAGGAATTTTTAAACTATTGAACTCCATTGACAATGCGATAAAGTTCACAATGGAACTAGAGTCGCAGAGAGGTACACTTCCGTTCCTTGATTGTCTGGTACATAGGAAGGAAGGAACGTTAAAAACCACGATGTATCGCAAACCAATGGACACAGATGGGGTAATTGGCTTTAGTTCAACCCACCCGAAGCACGTGTACGCGGGAATCGCCTCAGCACTATTTCACAGAGCAAGTGCTCTGTGCACGGAGGACGAAAATAAGAAGGCAGTGCAGAGGGAGGCGATGAAAAACTTAATAGCTAGCGGATATCCGAAACGATTGGTGAAATGACAGCGACAGAATTGTCTGAACCCACGCGCAACACCAACCACAGAGTGGATAGCAACAGTGGATGTTCCGTATAAAGAAGGAACTTCGGAAGCGATTCGCAGAGTACTGAATAAGGAGAAGATAAGGGTAGTATTCCAGAAGGGTCGAACGCTATGATCCACATATGTGTATCGGAAGGATTCACTTCCTTTAGATAGAACAACCAACTGTATTTACAAAATTCCATGTAAAGATTGTACGCAAGTGTATATAGGAGAAATAGCGAGGGAATTACGTAAAAGGGTTTCAGAACATAGGCAATACATATCACGACCTCCGCGAAATAAGCTAGAATATGGAGTTCTACTCAGAGATTCGGCAACAGCGATGCATGCGCTAGACAAGGGGCAAAACATTGACTTCGAAAATGTGGAGTTTATCAGGAAGGGATTAAGATCAGCCAAACAAAGGCTGATTGCTGAAGCTATAGAAATAACCAAGGATAACAACTGCGTGAATAGAATAGACTGAGTAGGGCTGTCTAGTGCCTAGCGTCCAGTCTTACTCCGGCCAGCGTGATAAGCATCCGTGAATGGATCCCAAATCGAATGAACTATCGACCCACCCTCCACCAAATTACGAAGTACTAAAGCCAAGTTCTATCAATGTCCAAGTTGCTTGCAACGGTCCAGTTAAGATTTCTAACCACTCATGTAACTATCCGCGGACCGGCAATTTCTTTTCCCCACTTGGCTCTGACTGAAACAAACTACAGTGTACCCACGAACATATTGACCTTTGACCACTGTAATCATTCATTGATGAACTGAAAATTGATTCGTCTCTGTATGTAGTTTAGCCAAAATCGCTATAAAATGCCACTGTTAAGATAATTCACTTCGACTGATGAAGCTTTTGTGTCGAAATCGAAACGTTGTCCATCATCATAAATACATTAACCGGTCGTCTACCAAGTTTTCTGAAATGATGACTTCCCGATCATTTGCAAATATTTCCAATATTTTGCATTCTGAGTCTTCTCTTAACTCAAGGACTTGATAGATTATATTGAACTCAGGAAATGCTTACATCCGTGCGATTGACATATAAATAATTTTGCTCACCTGACTCATCATTCGAAGTTCCAATAAACGCTCTTCCTTGATTGCTGAATTGGTGTACGTAATGGAGATGTATTGAGATTTTCCTTCTCAACCTACTTAATCTTCGACACGAACGCTTTATTTACACTGAGGCTCCATCTAAAATGCTATTTCTCTCCGCAATATCCGGAAAACAAGGCATTGTATTCAACCGTGAGCAATTTTTAAATCTTTTTTCATCACCCATACGCCAAGAAACTGCGAGAGCCTGATTTATCCTATCTATTTTGTTATGTTTTCCGTTTCATTGGGACTGAAGAAATTCGCAGATCAATAGTTCACTCATCAGCCCTGGCCACAAGGGTCACGCAAAATTAAAGACAATAACAGGCCGAACCAATGCACACCAATATAAGCCGGATTATTAGTCGAATTGTTAAAAAGTTAAGGAAGTTCATGAATTCACTGGAGCTGTTAGACTGGTATGTAAATGGTTTCGTTGACTAACGATCATAGGCATTCTGGTAGCTGCATTACCTGAACAACATACCGGACTCCATTGGCTCAGTATGTCATACTATATCTAGGCTTGCTCATGCAGAAACCGATCCATCGGGTGTCTTACCAACATTTGCCGACACAGATTGATTTCTCTGAATTCCGGAACATATTAAGGGGCTCGCTATCATCATACATGAACGGTCCCGCTAAAATACTCACCATAGTCGTCTCCTTCTCGTCCCCTCGTCCAATTACCAGCACATTTAAACAAGCATGTGCGCTCGGTACATTAATTTTCCGTCTTCGGGACAATGATAGCAGTTCCGGTAACAAAGATGGCGTGCAGTATTTAGTTGTTGGTGAAATAACAGTTGTCCATAAGTACGGAGGATTTGAGCCTCCAAATGCATTTACGAATACATACCTTTTCTTGATACTTGGTGCGATAAGTGGATGATGACGTTTTAAGCACAATATTCAAGTATCACATATTGCGGTCGCTTGAAACCCGAAGTATCTTTCACACATAACAGCGAACTCATCTCTGTGCATCTGTCAACCCGTGATCTTGAAATTCGATATTCTTGTACCTCTATGTTCTTAGAACAGATTGAGTACCATATAGCACAAGCCAGATAATCCAACGCTAACATCCCTCAATACATGCATACAATCACAGCTACCGTTAAACTATTTATAATCCTTAATCGTCCCATCATGGAGTATCGCGGCGTAATCAGAGACAATATGAGGAAATCAAACAGAACTTCGATAGAAATCCTTCCGCGGTCGTTTACTAAGCAGCTATTGGGGGAAAATGCTATCCTAAACTCTCGGTAGCGATGCCAAAAACTCCATCCATCTTCATTCACTTTTGCTGCCTAGAATAAATCATAACCGGTTACTGCTGCATAATCTTATTCGTAGCAATACTTTTGCAATAGATTATTCCTTAACATTAAAGCAGAATTATATGCGAGGACTAGGTAACAAAGATCCTGCCCGGATTACACCATGTGGAAGGACACATTTGTGGTCTAACTTCCGTCTTACCATATACTTTTCGCTGTGGAATCGGCTGTCATTCACAATCAGTCGTATGAGACTGTGCAATCCATATCTGGACACAGTTATGTCAGCTTTCCGTAGTGAAGATCATTTGAACATCTATTCAATGTAAGCACAGCTAACATCTAATCTGTGGAATAACATTGTGAGGAGGCTGCCCTGTCCTCTGCACGGCAGTAACTTGTAAGTCAGTGGATAGTGAGCGGCGCTATCTCACATCAAGTAACTTATTCACGATGGTCGTCACCGTCTCACGTAGCTCAGTGTTCTCAACCACGGACTGGCACCAGTCGAGTTGCGTGTTCGAGCACAACTAGCGTCCAATGGAATGCGCACTATTAACAATTCCCGAAAGGATGAAACGCGCTTAAAGTGCTTTTCCGGGCGTGTGACGGCTGTCTGAGTGAGTCTAGATGTGACGAATTTCTACCTATAACATTCAACTCCCCTTCCTATTCTTCTGTAATCAGTACGCAGACCAAACTGCTTATACTGCCACAACTTATTTGGCGGCTTAAGTTTGGTAAGCTCGTCGCTTGGTGAGGGGCTGCTCTGTCCTCTGCACGGCAGTAACGTGCAAGTCAGTGGATAGTGAGCGGCGCTATATCACATCTGGTAACTTATTCACGATGGTCGTTGCCGTCCCCCGTAGCTCAGTGGTCTCAACCACGGACTGGCAACAGTCGAGAAGCGGGTTCGAGCCCTACTAAGTGTCCGATGGAATGCGCACTGCTAATGATTCCCGAAAGGATGAAACGCGCTTAAATTGCTTTTCCGGGCGTGTGATGGCTGTCTGAGTGAATCTAGATGTGACGAATTTCTACCTATACCATTAAAGTCCCTCGACTACTCGGCAGTAAATTGAAACTCAGATCACTAAGAGCCTGCAAGAACTTCGGAATAAAGGGTACATTTCGGATGCCCTGTATGATAGCCTCAGACCTAGTGGCAAAACGTTCCAAGACTCTACTGGTTGGCTAAAATTTACAAAGCAAACATTCCAATCCGTCCAATTTTATCAATGGTTAACTCACCTTGCCATACGGTCGCTCAGTGACTTGTGGAAATAGTCGAACCGGTGCGACAACTGCTTGCAACTTACAGTCTACGCGACAGTTTTCAATTCGTAGAATGTATACGTAATGCTAAAATCGACGGCAAAGTGATGCTCTCCTTCGACGTTGTATCGCTCTTTACCAACGTCCCGCTACTTGAGAAAATAGATTACATTTGATACTATATAACCCAGCCAGAAATGAAAGTATGTGTACCTACTGATGAGCTAAAAAGTCTACTGTTGCGTTGTACCTGGAATGTGCAATTCCTGCTTAACGGCAAGTACTACCGGCAGAATGATGGCATAGCCATGGTCTCTCACTTGGGTCCACTATTGGCGGGCATCTTCATGGCAAAGTTGCAAAGAACTGCACTGCAGGCAGATATAGCCACTTTTTGACATTACTATCGTTACAAGTACGATATATTCGTTGTGATGGATGAGGATTTTAAATTAGATGAAATTCTTAACGGTTTTAACCGAGCCCATGCATCAGTACGTTTTACGTACGAGAGAGAAGCCGAAAATCAACTGCCTTATCTCGATGTTCTGTTAACTAGACTACGAGATGGCACCATCCAGCAGCAGTTCTACAGGAAGACAACATCGGTTGATGAATATAAGACTTTTCACAGCTATGTCCCCCTGAGATACAAGCGCGACTTGATTCGTTGTCTTACATCGAGAGCACGTCGAATATTCTCTGACAAAACTTTAGACGCTGAGTTGATGTTCATACAGAATGTGTTACGCAAAAATGGTTACCCCGACATATTTATTTCAAGAAATCTTGAAGGAAAACCAAAGCCGGTACCATTGTTAACAGTGGCAAAGAATGAACTCCTCATACGCATGCCTTTCCAATGGGACGCGGCTAAAGAACGTTTAACTCGAAGTGTTTTTGTTGCGAATAAGTCAACTTTCGCCGCAGCTGCGCTTAAATGTATGTTTACAACTGAACCACTGGTTCTTTCGCGAAACAAAGGATAAGTTGCCGATGCTGACCGCCTCAGTGGTTATCTATCAGTTTGAATGCGCTTGTGGCGCATCGGATATCAGTCGAACGGCGCGGCACCTGTCCAAACGCATGAACGAACACTGTCCGCTTTGGCTACATCGAGGGGGCACTGGAGCCATTAGTAGCTCTATCCTGGCTCATATTGTCGACAGCGGACATCAAGTGGATCTAGAGCGTAACTCTAGAGTAGTATACAGAGTTCCACGGCACCGGTCAAAGCGTCAACGTCTCCGTACACTCGCAACGGCCGAATCGATTTGTATTCAAACATTCCTACCATCGTTATGCTCGCAACAGAATTTAATTAAGGCTGTTCAGCTTCCCTGGCCCGCAAAAGCGGATGATAATGAGGTCAATGGCGCGAGGTCGAGAAAACCGTAACTTTTAATTAACCCGTTTTCTATTTTTACCCTACGTTAATTGTATCAACTATGCGGATCTTACTTTTTTAACCCTTTATATGATTGTATCGGTCTGAAGATGAATCCTCGGAAGCAATTGCTCACCAAATGGTCTCTTTCTTCTTTTCTGTAATATCATTAATTCTGACAAAGTAATTAGTCCTCAGCGCCTACCATATACACAAGCTGCGAATTTGCCTCCTACCCTTGCTTAAGACAAACATATGTGGCATACACCTTGCCAGAAAGGCAAACAAATATAAAAAGATTACGTGATATTTCGCTTGCAAAAGCATGACATCACCAGTTTGTGTATTTTATGGTTCATCTATTGTCACAGCGTTTCACTTGGGAAGAAAGATGACCGTTATTCTTATTATTTTATTATTACTGTTATTATTATTATCTTCATGCGGTATATAATTCCTAGCAGAGGCAATAAATACATGGAGATTAAAGGTGTCAAACGTTTCGTGCACGTTGTACCAATAACATTTTACTCCCGGTACGTTACGGAATTTTCGGACAAGCGCTGGAAATTTGGCACATTGACTCTGGCTACTGGCCGGGTCAGAATAGGATCCAATGATAAGTCTTTCCGATAAAAGAATTGTTAGATTGTTGCTGAGGTAAAAGGTTCGAACACCACACCCTACTTTGTCTAGCTAATGTCAGGCATACTTTTGGTGAATTCTAACACTGACACACTTATCCTGGTGTGCCTTCCGATAACATCAATGTGTCAACCTACACCGTAGCATACCAGTCCTCATAGAAGCGTACAAATTGCCCTGTACTTACATCCATTTAATTCCATGGGTTTAAGTCTCGTGATCAATGAGGGTGTCGCTGATAGTGCGTGCGTATAACCCTACTGGATAGAAGGTATTGATACCCGCATGAACTTGAAGGCACAATATGCTAGTTTGCATTTTGTAACACGCTTAATTCTTAGCATTATGCGTGAGTTTGACTGTAAGAAAGTATAGGTTATCAAATTGCTTGGTAGTATCTAGCAAATCAACTTGTGTTCCTCCGTGTTGTCGCGGACTCGTTCCAACTAATATTTGCTATCAGTGAATTCGTTGCTTGCGGTCTCCGTTGCCTGTTGCAGTGCAGCCTGGATGAAATAAATTTACATTTTTCTAAATTGCATGCCAACTGTTTTATTATGGAATGTAATATGAGTTTAACTAACATTGGATGAAGGAATACTGTAGGCCCATTTTCCACCATTGTGTATCTCCTTGAGTACAACGAACTTTTACATGAAAGTATGCTTTTGCTGGTCTCAGCAACGAAAAAAATGAATGAAGTGGTTTCAGCCAGTTGAAGTGCCTCCACTCCTAAGTCTTCCCACATAATGAATTGACTCAACGATAGATGCGGTTGCGCAGAGGTGTCAGTTTCTTTAGGGCAGTTTCCTTCGTACAAATTATTTAGCTGAATCTAACAACCAAATTTTTGCATTGAGGGTGCAGTTAATGTTTAGCTCCCGTCATTTCAGCAAGCAAGCTTTCTAATGGACACTTATTGAATCGCATGACTTTAAAGCAAGCCGGCGTGTTATTTCAGCTAAATTATTCAGAACGTCCTTTGCTTTGGTTTGGAAGCAGGCTAGCTACTCTGTACCTAGGACAACCTGAGGATGTAATATTCATGTGTTTTAGAACGCCAACTCTTGTGAGCTCAGTCGTTATTCGTTTTTTTAAATAGTACACTTTTCTGTAACGTACTTGGACTAAGATACGTCCTAATCTACTTCTTGAGTTCCCTTTGACTCCAATGTGAGAGCGGTCAAATGAAGCTGGTGGATAATCACAGGTACGTTTGCTTTTTCTAGTGATGTCAAGTGTAGTATTTGCAAGGCATTTGCAACTTCTACCTCAATCAAACTTGAAAAGCTTTTCCTATTTTCTACCATTGTTCCGTGACTAGTTGTTGTTCGCTTTGGTTAAACCGCAATTTTTGTTTTTATTAGGACGCTTCCTTTAGTATTTGATAAAACAGGTTGGATTTGGGCGTTAGTGAGCCAATATTATGCAAGAAAACCTTTTCACGAGTAAAGAGCCATATTCCAAATCGTGCTTTTTGGTTTCTTGGTTATCGTCGGTTGAAGGTTGTGTTTTTTATCTTGACTAAAATGTCTATCTGAGGTGTTTATCTTCCATTGTCGCGCATCTCAAGTGATTTCAGAAACCGTCTTGAAGCGCACCATCATAACTTACAAGGATTTCTATGTAAATGGCTGATCCTTTACACCCTGTAAAACGTTGGGCTCGTCATAATTCCCAGATGACTGGTAGCTCTACTCGATTTGTGTGTTTGACTTTGACATTCTTCAGAATTCAAGATAAGTACCATCGGTGTATAAAGTCAGACAAATTACCCCATAATGTCTGGAGGTAGAAAATGGAAAATTCGAGCACTGAACAACAAATATAATTTGGTTAGAAACCTGTTTCCTTGGACTGCGATTTACTGTACAAGCTGATCCATGCTTTCTGCAAATAAAGCATTGTCATTTGTCCCTTTATTTACAATACCGCTGCTTACAGCATAAAAGCTATAGCGGCGTCATCTCGAGTGGATCATGCAGCAAGCCCTGTATATGTGAATGATGATAGAAGTGACATGGGTTTGACCAAAGATTTAGGGTTGCAGATGCAGCGACCTGGAGTATGGCTGCCTCATAATGGAAAACAACAGAACATAGTGAGACTGGTGGAACGTGATCACACATGCGTTTCGGGTGGTTTCGAGTTTAATGATCAGGCATGCCACAAAGTATTAGAACTGCGATCATTTTCGCCTGACTTTTTGAAACATTTTGTGAAATAGATGACGTTCGGATCTCACCGAAGGTGGTTAGCTGGAAGTGTAGGACTAGTTAATACTAGTCCTAGACGATGCGCGGAATCAAGCGCGGATATCAGAAGGCAATTGGAGTCGGACACAGCGGACTGTATTTGATGGGCTACAACAAGAAACGGACGGATGAAGCGAGGCGAGAGCGTACAGGTGAGCGCGGGAACTTACAAAGCAGTTGTGTGTCGAGCCGGTTGTAAGATTAAAACAAGAATGAGTAATGTAAATCGGTCAACAAGTAAATTGTACATGAAAGATAAGAGTTATCTTTTGGTGCGCTACAGAACTCCCCCCTAGAAGGCTGAACATAGAAAGACTTCGAAATCGAAAAGGAATGTTGAAACGAGGTTCGTAAGACAAAATCGTACCGAGTAGAAAGGAGCGTGCGTTCGTGTAAATGGGAGATCGTCGGAAGTCGGAGTCCGCTGTGCCGTTTATGATTTGTTATTTATTGAATGCAGGGCAGGGTGCATTTCGGCGAGCCGTTGGAGTGGGCTTGTCGGACTACAAAAAACCGGCTAGCCCAGAAAAATGCCGACAGGACCTCAATCTCCGCTGCTGCCAATCGCTGCACTTGGGAGTTTTCTGTACCCTTGCCGCACCCCGCCCCACGCCAAATCGACCCTCTTCCCACGAAGAAACGACCATGGTCCCACGGAGGGGCGACCCTTGTCTCGCGTAGAATCGACACTTGTCCCGCGGAGACGCGACCCTCGTCCAGCGGAGAAACGACCAGCGTTCGTGGCAGAGTCCTCGAGAACACTCCGCGTGTGGGCCAGCCGAGCGGAGGGGAGAGTTGGGGCAAGTAAAGTCGAGAAAATAGAAAAAAACGCGCAGCAAACGCCAAAAGGAACAAACGAATGATCTGAGCGCTTAAATAATTTTTGGTTTTGATTATTTTTTCGATATAGTTTTGCTGAGGTTTTTTGCTATTGTTGTTTGTTTTCAAAACGTTATTCAAACAAAAATGGGGCAAATACATACGATAGCCTCAAAGTTAGAATTATTTTCACTGTACATAGTCTGAAAAGCGGACGAGCTTACACACCTCATGACCACGGCGATTGGTCGTGGGAGGCGGCGGACTAGATTCGGGAAATGTGGGGACGGTTGAAGCTTGTAGACCGCGATCGTGGTCTGGTTGGGCTTCATTAGCATGCGGAAAACTGGCGCCGTGAGTTGCGACGTCGCGCGAAGCACTACTAGACGAAGTAGGCGAGGTAGTTTCTTCCATAAAAGCGGGTTTTCGACGGTCGATGGTGAGGACTTCGCGTCGACCATCGCGGTCAATGGTGTACGCCTTACTCGCACAATGCAGCACCTTGAATGGTCCTATGTACGGCGACTGAAGAGGCTGTCGAACACCGTCTGCGCAAAGAAGGACGTGCGAACACGTAGACAGCTTCTCGGTCTCGTACCCTGGTGTCTTCTGCGAGCGAGGAGCGGGTGGACGTAGCTCACGCATCTGATGAGCCAATCGATCAGTGTAAGATCCGTAGTCAAAAGTGGAAGTACATGGGGCTGGTGCTACCAGCTGTCCGGGCAACCGCAGCGTGCAACCGTAAACTAGCTGCGCTGGTGTGGCATCGAAGTCGGTCTTAACCGTGTTTCTTAAGCCTAGGAGAACGAGAGGAAACGTTTCAGACCATAAAGGATCTGCGTGCGCACGTAGCGCTGCCTTCAAATGGCGGTGAAAACGCTCCACCATGCCGTTAGCGGCCGGATGATACGCCGTCGTCTGGACGTGGCGACAGCCTAAATCCTTATGCAACATGGCAAATGTCGACAAGAAATGTAACCCTCGATCGGTGATCAAGATGGCGGGAGAGCCGTATTGAGCTACCCAGCGCTCCATAAAAGCTTTCGCTACCGTTTCCGAGGAGCAATTTGGGATGGGGACAGCCTCAGGCCATCTAGGAAATCAATTGATGCAGGTCAGTAGATATACAGAGCATTTGGAAGGCGGTAGAGGACCTACAACTTTGACATGCACGTGATGAAAAAGTGCGTCTGGCGTCGGAAACGTGCCTAATGGGCTTCTCTTGTGCTTGCGCATCTTCGCGCGTTGACACGGAAGGCAAGCAGCTGCCAAGGTACGGGCGACCCGATTCACATTGCGCCAAACGAATCGTGCGGTTACGAGTTTAACTGATGCACGCACGCCTGGATGAGACGAATCATGCAACGCGTCGAACACGGTCTGTTGAAACTCGCGTGGGACGACTGGGCGCGGCGTGCCCAGCGATCAATCGCAGAGCATCGTTCCGTCTGATGAGGTCAGCAGAACGGCTCGTATATCCAATGAGAGAGACCTGCATAGCAGATCAACCCCAGGATCGTTGCGTTGTGCTGTGGCCATGGCTGCCAACTAGATAGCAGTGCCGGCGTCAGCGGAAATAGCTTGAATGCGGAAAAGTGCATCGGCAACGGCGTTGTGCACACCTGAGACATGCCGTATATTGGTAGTAAACTGAGCGATATTGTCAAGGTGGCGCGACTCTCTAGGAGAGTATCGGTCGGTGGTCGAGCCGAGCACGTAAGTCAGGGGTTTGTGCTCGGTGAAGACGGCAAAGGAGCGGCCTTCTAAGACGTGTCGAAAGTGAAGTATCGCTGGATACACTGCTAGTAATTCTCTACCGAACGTGCTGTAACGAGAGTCGGTAGGTTGTAGGCGTTTGGAGAAAAACGCTAAGGGCTGCCACATGTCGGATACTCGTTGCTGTAAAACAGCGCCGATTGCCACGTCCGAGGTGTCAGTACTGAGGGACAGTGGGGCGGCGGGATGGTGGTGCGCTATAGAAGCTACTTTGGCGATAGCCTCTTTCAGCGACTTAAAAGCAAAGCGTGCTGTGGCAGGCGATTCAAATTTATTGAGTTTCCCTCGGAGAAGGTCCAAGAGGGGTTGCATCAGCCGGGCGCAGTTGGGTATGAATCGCTGGTAAAAGTTGAGATGGCCATCAAAACGCCTGAGCTGTTTGAAAGAATAAAGCTCGAGGTAGTCGATGATGGCTTGAATTTTATCTTGCAGTAGCAAGACGCATACAGAAGAGATACGATGTCCTAGGAAATTGACTGTATTGACACCAAACGAACACTTTTCTGCGTTGATCGTCACCCCGTGTTGAGATAAACGATCGAAAAGTGTTCGTACGTAGCGTATATGCTTTCTCCTGAAGAGCTTGCGATTAAAATGTCGTCATGATACACGTAAGCGAAGTCCGAACCGCGCCAAACTTGGTCGATGAAACGCTGAAAAGTTTGCGCGGCGTTCCATAGACCAAATGGCATGCTCAGAAACTCGAACAAAACAAATGAAGTCGTCACGGCAGTTTTAGCGATGTCCGCCTCGGCTACCGGAATTTGGTTGCATGCGCGTACCAAGTCGATGTTGCTGAAGATATCTTTACCCGCCAGACTGGCGGTGAGATCCACTATGTGTGGGATCGGATAGCGATCAGGCGTGGTTACCGTAATCAAGGATCGATAGTCGCCGCAAGGACGCCAGTCCCCCACAACCTTCATCGGGACCATGTGCAGAGGCAACGCCCATGGGCTTTTGGACGGTCTGACGAAACCAAGTTGAAGCATGCGGTCAAATTCGACTCGTGCTGCCCGTGGTTTGTCTGGAGCAAGCCCTCTTGGTCGTGCGCTAACTGGTTGACCGCGCGTAACTATGTAATGAGCGACCTCTGTCGTGACTGGTGGAACCTCTGCAGCCGGTCGAACCAGTCGCGGTATTCGGAGAGGAGGCTCACGTAGTCGGACGTTGCGTCTGCGATCCGAAATACAGGGCTGATTATAGGGACATCTGAAAGGACACCATCAACACCTAGTTTCTACGGTCGTCTAAAGACTGTAGCGACCAGCATCAACAAGCAACGAAAAATGTCGGAGGAAGTCGATACTGATAATTGCGAAGGGTACAGGAGCAACCATGAAGACCCACTGAAAATCTCGGCGAAGATTGAGGTCTAGGTTCATCATGCGCTGACCGAATGAAGCTATCGGGGAACCGTCGGCCGCACGCAAATTGTACCTGGGCTCCGAGTGCTTGTCGTTAGCGATCGCTGGGGGACGCTAACTTCCGCTCCCGTGTCGACGAGGAAGATGATGGAAGAACGTCGTTCCTTAAAGTAAAACAGTCGGTTTGCTCGGTTATTGTATGATACGTTTGTAGTGCTAGTATGCAGGCTATTCGCTTTTCCTGGGTCGTGCCTAATGCAGGGAGCCCGACAACGTCTAGCTCTTCCACAGTATTGGCGGTGATACCAACATACTTCTTCGACGGGTTTGACATTATCTAACTGAGAATGTGTAAGGAAAATCTTGCGCTTTCGTGCCGAACGTGTTGTACTCGGCGCAGGCACAGACGAGCTGCAATGAACGGTAGCAAAAACGTAGTCAGCATTTGACCGGGACACATGCTGCTTCGAAGCCTTCATTGCTGCTCTCCTGCTGCGAAGTAGCGCAATTTCCTTGTCTTTAGCGTCAGATTGGTCTAGCGACTGGGAAGAAACATGGGATTCGGTTTTCACCGGTGAGAATACGTCACCAGAGTTACTGGTCGTCTGCTGCGGGAAATGTTCGAACGCAGCGTCTGCCTTGTTAGCTAAGTCTTTCAGGGGTGCATCTATAAACATGGACAGCATTACCGGCAGCGGCTTTGAGAGACGTGCAAACCACAACTCCTTTATCCCTTCTTCGCTCAAGAATAATGGAACAGCGATGCACTGAATTTCGCGGAGAAATGCCGACGGCTTGCGATCTCCAAGTTTGAGACCATTGAGCTGCTCAAATCGTGTTTGTGCGCTGGGTTGTAACTTTTTCAATATCGCTTGCTTCATCGTTTCATACTTTGCCTCATTCGATGGGCAGAGTAGAATGTCCTCAACCAGCGTCACTACCGACGGAGGAAGGCGTGGGACGAGCTGATTGTACCTTGGACGGTCCGCCGTTATGCCCTTATTTTCTAGTTCGATCTCGAATATCTTAAACCAAACTTCTGCACTGTGTTACATGAAATTGGAACAGCCAAAGTAAGCATGGTTACGCTGTGCAACGACTCAGATGTCAATCTCGAAATGTGCGTCGAAAGATAAAGAATGAACACAATACGATAAAAGTATTAAATTACAAAGAAACAAAAGAATATAGGTATATAATCGAGAAAAAGGAATGAACTCACCAAAAATACAAACGAGAAAAATGTTGAATTCGCGCGTGCGAATCGGGGTCACCAATTTGTAGGACCAGTTAATACTAGTCCGAGATGATGCGCGGAATTAAGCGCGGATATCAGAAGGCAATTGGAGTCGGACACAGCGGACTGTATTCGATGGGCTACAATAAGAAACGGACGGATGAAGCGAGGCGAGAGCGTACAGGTGAGCGCGGGAACTTACAAAGCAGTTGTGTGTCGAGCCGGTTGTAAGATTAAAACAAGAATGAGTAATGTACAATCGGTCCACAAGTAAATTGTACATGAAAGATAAGAGTTATCTTTTTGGGCGCTACAAAGCATATTCGGTATAATTAATGTGCTTAGAGTTGACTAAGAATCCTTAGTGCAGAATGGCGTCCACTATAATAACAATCTAATTCCTTTGCTGTTCAGCCTTCGCTGGTAATATATCATACATCTAGACAAATATGGTCATAAAGTCGACGAATAGGATGGTCAGAAACGCGGTACAAATCTGAAGGACATCCTGTGAACTGTTCCGCTAGTGAACATTTAGTTAGGATAGATTCGCACATGTTTGCTAATCCCGCATGGAACAATACAAGAAATCTAACTGAAATGTAACTATTTGATCACATTTTTCTGCCCATTCTTGTCCGCATTTATTAAATTTCCGTTGTTTGAAACCAAGTGGTATTCCGACACAGTAAATTATGATGTAGGTAGAGAATACCGTAAGGACGAGTGTTTAGAAAAGAAAAGCCACGTAAGCACAGACCGGCGTTAGACGTGGTTGGACAGTCCTGTTGGTTACCCAGACCAGACGGTTGTTAAGGTAAAAAGGATTGCTA